>JALIZH010014998.1:0-14248 GCA_030522465.1 Rhipicephalus appendiculatus
AGCCACCTAAAAGCGCTAGGTAGGAGTCTGTAACAATGCAACAACATATGGTAGATGAAGAAGGAAATCAATTGGAAGGGTATGAAGTGCTAGGTTACATCCGAAAGGTAACAGCCGATTCGTTTAAAAAAGGTCGCCCAGGGGATTCCCCCGGTGAGTAAAAGTATGCAGAAGAGTACAACCGACGAAGATGTAGTACTTGAGAATTTCAATTGGAAGAAGGCCGAAGGAAAAATTCCTAAGCGCTCTACTCCGGGCTTAGATGGGGTTCCCGTCAGCCTAATTAACGAACTAGGACAGAGCACTAAAGAAGCACTGCTGAAAGCCGTAGAAAAGTGCTTACAGGAGAGGGAAATACCAGACAGTTGGCGAAAAAGTAGAATGAACTTAATCTATAAAGGCAGGGGAGAAAAAGGATAACATTCGCTCGTATAGACCGCTAACTATTACATCGGTGCTATACCGGTTGGCGATGCAGGCAGTAAAATTAAAAATAGAAACGTGGGTAGAGCAAAATGATATTTTGGGAGAACTCCAGAATGGATTCCGAATCGACAGGCGGTTAGACGATAACCTGTTTGTTCTTACAGAGTGTATAGAAATATCAAAAATAGAAAACAGGCCCTTATACGTAGCTTATCTAGACATCACCGGGGCATATGACAACGTTAATCAGGAAATTTTGTGGGATATATTGAAGGAAGTGGGCATAGGTGACGACTGTATACGGCTTTTGAGGGAGATATACCGAGAAAATACAGTTGGTGTAGAATGGGAAGGAATAAGCAGCAAGGACAGCGTTGACATTAGCAAGGGGCTGAGACAGGGATGTCCTTTGTCCCCGCTGTTATTCATGCTGTACATGGTGAGGATGGAAAAAGCGCTAGAAGGTAGCAACATTGGATTTAATCTGTCACACAAACAGGTCGGCACGATGGTTGAGCGGAAGCTTCCAGGTCTATTTTATGCTGACGATATTGTCTTATTTGCGGACAGTCAAGATGATATACAGCGGCTGGCAGATATATGCGGAAGGGAGGGCGAGGCTCTAGGACTAGGTTTTAGTGCAACAAAATGTGGATTGATGGTATTCAATGATCACGAAGACCATGCGGTCTTAATACAGGGCCAAGAAATACCGAAGGTAAGCGAGTACAAGTACCTCCCGGAGTGTGGGATAAATGAGGGGGGGATAGATATATGGAGGTACAAGAGAAAGCATCGGTAACAAAGGGAAAGAGGAATGCTGCAATCATGAAGCACAGAGCGTTATGGGGATACAATAGGTACGAGGTGCTTCGAGGGCTGTGGAAGGGGTGTGATGGTTCCGGGGCTTACATTTGGGAACTCAGTGGTGTGCATGAAGTCAGAGGTGCAATCTGGAATGGATGTAAATCAAAGGACTGTGGGACGCCTCGCGTTGGGCGCTCACGGGAAGACGACAAATGAGGCTGTAAAGGGGTGATATGGGATGGACAGGTTTTGAAGTGAGGGAAGCTCAGAGCAAAATTAGATTTGAAGAGAGGCTGCGGAAAATGAAGGAGAGTAGATGGGCAGGGAAGGTTTTCAGGTATTTGTATAGAAAAAGCGTCGACACGCAGTGGAGAAAAAGAACTAGGAGGCTCACCAGTAAATATACGGCTAGCAGTGTGGGCGACATGGCAACAAGGAGCATTAAGCGAAAAGTCTGAGAGGCGGAGAGGACTTATTGGATGACAGCGATGGAAAAGAAGCCGGCTCTCAGTGACTACCGAAAGGGAAAAAACGAAATAAGGAGGGAGAGGTTTTATGATAATTCAAGGGGAAGCGCTTTACTGTTTGAGGCAAGGTCGGGTTGCCTTAGAACGCGTAGCTATAAAGCGAGATTCTGTAACGAAGAAGAACAATGTACATGCTGTGGGGGAACTAAGGAAACGATGGAACATGTACTGATTGAATGTGGCGATATCCACCCAGATATACGTGTGGACACGAGTCTACATGAAGCCTTGGGTTTTTAGGGACAACAATGGAAAGCTGAACACGTCCGCGATAGAAATAAGTAAGAGACGGTTAGAGTATTGGTGGCAGAAAAGTAGAGATAAAGGACAAAAAATGAAGAAGGGGGAAAATAAGGTCATTCTGCCTTAAGAAGCAGAGAGATGGACCGTGAACTTATATTTTTCTTTGCTGTAATAACATAGATTTAATCAATGTAGATAAGGCATTAGGCCACCATAAAAAAGTTTTTTTTCGAGCCTGGTGGCTGACATGTCACCGCCCCGTTATAAAGGGCACGCTCATAGCATCCATCCATCCATGATATTTTGGGAGAACTCCAGAATGGATTCCGAATCGACAGGCGGTTAGACGATAACCTGTTTGTTCTTACACAGTGTATAGAAATATCAAAAATAGAAAACAGGCCCTTATACGTAGCTTATCTAGACATCACCGGGGCATATGACAACGTTAATCAGGAAATTTTGTGGGATATATTGAAGGAAGTGGGCATAGGTGACGACTGTATACAGCTTTTGAGGGAGATATACCGAGAAAATACAGTTTGTGTAGAATGGGAAGGAATAAGCAGCAAGGACAGCGTTGACATTAGCAAGGGGCTGAGACAGGGATGTCCTTTGTCCCCGCTGTTATTCATGCTGTACATGGTGAGGATGGAAAAAGCGCTAGAAGGTAGCAACATTGGATTAAATCTGTCACACAAACAGGCAGGCGCGATGGTTGAGCAGAAGCTTCCAGGTCTATTTTATGCTGACCATATTGTCTTATTTGCGGACAGTCAAGATGATATACAGCGGCTGGCAGATATATGCGGAAGGGAGGGCGAGGCTCTAGGACTAGGTTTTAGTGCAACAAAATGTGGATTGATGGTATTCAATGATCACGAAGACCATGCGGTCTTAATACAGGGCCAAGAAATACCGAGGGTAAGCGAGTACAAGTACCTCGGAGTGTGGGTAAATGAGGGGGGATAGATATATGGAGGTACAAGAGAAAGCATCGGTAACAAAGGGAAAGAGGAATGCTGCAATCATGAAGCACAGAGCGTTATGGGGATACAATAGGTACGAGGTGCTTCGAGGGCTGTGGAAGGGTGTGATGGTTCCGGGGCTTACATTTGGGAACTCAGTGGTGTGCATGAAGTCAGAGGTGCAATCAGGAATGGATGTAAATCAAAGGACTGTGGGACGCCTCGCGTTGGGCGCTCACGGGAAGACGACAAATGAGGCTGTAAAGGGTGATATGGGATGGACAGGTTTTGAAGTGAGGGAAGCTCAGAGCAAAATTAGATTTGAAGAGAGGCTGCGGAAAATGAAGGAGAGTAGATGGGCAGGGAAGGTTTTCAGGTATTTGTATAGAAAAAGCGTCGACACGCAGTGGAGAAAAAGAACTAGGAGGCTCACCAGTAAATATACGGCTAGCAGTGTGGGCGACATGGCAACAAGGAGCACTAAGCGAAAAATCAGAGAGGCGGAGAGGACTTATTGGATGACAGCGATGGAAAAGAAGCCGGCTGTCAGTGACTACCGAAAGGGAAAAAACGAAATAAGGAGGGAGAGGTTTTATGATAATTCAAGGGGAAGCGCTTTACTGTTTGAGGCAAGGTCGGGTTGCCTTAGAACGCGTAGTTATAAAGCCAGATTCAGTAACGAAGAAGAACAATGTACATGCTGTGGGGGGAACTAAGGAAACGATGGAACATGTACTGATTGAATGTGGCGATATCCACCCAGATATACGTGTGGGCACGAGTCTACATGAAGCCTTGGGTTTTAGGGACATCAATGGAAAGCTGAACTCGTCCGCGATAGAAATAAGTAAGAGACGGTTAGAGTATTGGTGGCAGAAATGTAGAGATAAAGGACAAAAATGAAGAATGGGGAAAAATAAGGTCATTCTGCCTTAAGAAGCAGAGAGATGGACCGTGAACTTATATTTTTCTTTGCTGTAATAGCATAGATTTCATCAATGTAGATAAGGCATTAGGCCAACATAAAAAGAAAGTTTTTTTTTTCCGAGCCTGGTGGCAGACATGTCACCGCCCCGTTATAAAGGGGACGCTCATAGCATCCATCCATCCATCTTCGATTGCGCGGACCGCCGTACGAGTGCGCTTGCCGGATCGTGCTGCTTGGCGGACTATGGACGACGACCGGTCGTTGAAGTTTGAATAAAATTTCACACACACTATCCCTTTGATTACTGCTGGGCGAAACCACTGAAGATTTCACGGTGTAACCATGATTGCTTCACTCACCATAAATCTCATCGACCCTTTAGTATAAACGCTCTCGATCTCACGTCGGTGATGATGTACCGGGCAGAATTCACAAAAGATTCACGGTTTACCGATAAACCTCCGCAGCTTCGCCCACTCAGCATCATTCATTCCGTGGATATGCTGTGTTTTTGTGCTGTTTGTATCATGATTATTACTGGTGTTGCACCTGTGAATAGACCGCGGAGCTTCGAAAAGTTCAGTTTATATATCGCTGGTCTTCCCGAACGTGACCGGGACCAGAAGTTGTTTTGAATTTTAGCTAAGTTAGGCACAATTTAATGCATCTTTTCATACTGTATGTCATTGATCGGTTAATGTAGTTTATTGGAGAGTATATTCATGGTGCTTGTGATGCTATCCTGGCAAGCAAGTCTCACAGCGTTCTGTTCCTGCGCGTTCTTGCGCTCTGGGATACGAGCGGACTACTACTGGCTTACTCGGCGGCGCCGGGTTAGTGAACGCCGCCGAGCGTACAGAAGTGCTTCCTTCGAAAGGTACTCCGGTCACATGCCTATTTGTATGCGCCGCTTTCCAGTAGCTGGTGCTCTTTCGATCGTGGGATTGTCGTTCATCAGTCGCTTTCGATATGGCCATCTGAAGTTTCATCGCGGTGGCTTCTCATGCCACGTGTCCACAGAGAACATGGAAGTGACAAGAAAAACACCTTTACTTTACGGAGGCCCGGCTACGACTGATACGTCTTCAGCGGCAGGGCGAGTGCAAGCCTCAAGCATCATCGCGCCCAGCCCAATAATCGTTCTCTGTTTTGTTCTCCTTCGCCGGCGCCCCCCATACTATACATCCCGCGAACTTTGAAGTATAGTGCGTTTCCAGCACATGCGGATCCCTTGCAGAAGCATCGCACTTCTAATGCCCTAATATATGAGGCGTATATTTATAGCAAAAAAAAAAGCGCATTTGAGAATAATTAGGCCCTAGCATGCACTTTGCTTCTCGTACACCTTGGCCTGAAATTTCCAAATCAGTGGGAGGTTATATAAAAACGCAAAACCATTTTTTTCCTCCCCTCATGCCAGCCGCGCCAACAGGGCGGCCGCCTTGCCGACCCTCAGTGGCGAGTGCCGCGGTGCGGAGGAGGAGCGGGCCACACCCGCTTCTGAAATGACACTCTCCGTTCGACCGCAGAGAAACCAGCCGGCGCGCAATCTCGGAGGCGATGCCATGCTAGAGGCGAACGTTGCTGCCTTCTCGCGTCGCGGGCTCTGTTGGCACCGTGATTTCATGCGCCTGGCGGTCTGAGTGCTCGTTTGTAAGACGGGCCTAATTGCCCATCGGATTCATTTCGCTGTATCTTTGCGGCTACGTACACGGCCATTGCAGCCACTCCTGCAGGGCTTACCGATAAACTTGAGTAGGGTTTGTAGAAACCATAGAGTTGCATACAATAATGCCTATACTCTATCTCAGAAGTACCTTGCAGCACTGTGGAAGCTGCGGGGCTGGCGAAAGCCCCCCTCAAGACGTGTTCATGCGCATCGCGTCGTCTCTTAGGCGTCAGCTCGCCTACCTTGTCGATACTCGCTCCTTGCAGTTAATACAAAACGCAAAAAGCTCTGCGGAACGCCACCTCGCCGTTTCATTATGTTCAGAGACCCGCTTGTACAGGACGTGTTCACTGGCGTTCGCGTTTCTTTTTATAGGTCTCCTCGATTTGGCTGCACTTTCTGCACTATACTTCATCTCACAAGCTGGTTGCAGCACTGTGGAAGCTACGGGGTGCACGGTGGCGGTATCCCGGCGCACTGCAAAATAGTACGCTCATTGAGCGTGTATTTTTGTTGGTCTAATAACTACAATAAGTGCTTTTGTCCATGCTCCTATAATTTGAAACCAACTAGAAGTACTTCGCTGTGATTATTTCGAGGATCTCCACTTTAGTATGGTAATTTGTTTTTTTACTTTTTGCCAACGTCATCGATTAAATAGTTCCTTGCATATTCGCAGATTATGTTGAAAGTATGCCAGAAATCTATTCACTGATTGAGCACTGATTTAATAGCATTTTTGAAAAAGCATTGAGATCTTTATTGCATGCGAGCAAACAAACGCGGGTAAAAAACGCGATGCAGAGGCTCTAAAAAGGGGTGCGCCGTCCTTGGCAAACATGGCTTCCTCCAGTGAAGTAGCGTCTAGTTCGTGCCGTTCTTCCCAAGTTCAATTTTATCCGAAAGAGGCGACGACGCTAGCGTTAAACGTCCTAGAAACGCTTCGGAATGAGTGCGGAGAAGGAGCCAGCATGAATTTTCTGGTTAAAAGGACTTCACGAAATCGTTTCTCACTACCGTCTGGCCAGGAAAAAATTTCCACCTCCCCACCCCAAATTGAACAAGCCCCAGGCAAGCACACTCAGACTTCTCCAAACCCGTTCATATCCCACTCCTCGGTCCCTTAATAGGATAGACCCCCACTATTCACCGTCGTGCCTCAAATGTGGCCACGGCTCATGTTCTTTCGCTCATATGCTCTGCTGTGCCCCGCCCTTAATGCCTCGCTACCCATCACGAAGGAACAATGGGATGAGTTCCTGACGAGCAACAGTCTACACTCCCAACTCCAGGCCGTCCAGAGGGCCCACGACATCGCGACAGAACTTCGACTTCCGGTCCCATCGTGAGCGGAGCCACCGACTTGATCTTGATCTGGGGGGGGGGGGGGGGGGGGGAAGGGCCTCTGGCTTTCCTCAATATCAGTTCCTCAGGACTGAAATAAAGTTCTTGTCATGCCATGTCATGCACAACTAACAAAGGTGAGCGAGCGGACGCTGTACGAGTGGGCGTTTGAGAAAGAAAAGGCGGGCAGAGTGTTGGCACCGCAGAAGCGTTGTGGGGGGAAAGGACGCCAGCGCAAAAAGAAACTGGACAACTTTGACCTGGGAGAGCTGCGAAGGACTGTGCGAATAACTGTGCGTGAAAAACAAGCCTTCTGGTACAATAAAGACGCATGCCGACAATTTGGCTCTGTCCGTTTCATGCTGACTTTCTGTAGATCGTGGAAAAAATCAGTGGTGGCATCACGTTATTTGTATAACTGTAAATGATAATTATTCACAATAACGCCTGCGTTAAAGATCCCCTCAGTGGTTTGGGTGTCCGAGCAGTCAAGCGTCACATAATTTGGGTAAGGTCAAAGTTTTAGACATCTGCTTCAAGGGCGCTTGGTAGGTACAGACATTCAGAAATTATGTCACCACGCGTGCTTTTTTGGATTGCGCATTCTGGCATACGTAATCATGAAGAAATCCAGAAGTGTTAACCATAAACAGCATTGCTTTAAAACGACAAAATACTCCGTAGAAACAGGCGACCTTCAGATGTTTTTATCGGATTCCGCGAGGAGCAATCGCAGTAGCGGACACCTTCTAAATACACAAACGAACAAACCCTCTTCTTGAACACTGCGGTGTACTGCATTTGGCATCAGGCAGGTTAACGTTTAAAAAAAAGTTAAAACAAAAATTTCTCTTCACCCGACCGGATTCGAACTATGGTCCACTGAGATGTGAACAATCTCGTGGTGCGGGCACTCGACCGATTAGGCCACAGCTAAAAATGTGCGCGGATTAATACAACGCGGAGGAACTCGCCTTCGTGATTGGTTGAAATCGGCCTAGCCTTCGTAGTGCTGCAACCAGCTTGTGAGATGGAGTATAGTTCAAGAGTGCTGCACTTCGGCGCTAGATTTGGCGAGTGCAGCTCGTGCGACCTGCACTCCTGCACTCGATTTGACGTCGTGCTGCACGAGTTCATCGGCACTTCAGCACTACCTTCCCCGCCAGTTCTCGTCTCGTGCAAGTAGTCAGGGTATCGGTATGGCTGCACTTTTGCCCTCGATTTGACCGCTGCACCGAAACCGCTAGTGTCGGGCTGCACTGACACTAGAGGAACTGGCGCGGCACTGGCACGACACTTCGGTGAACTGCGTCCAGAAAGTGCAGCCAAATCGAGGAGACCTTATAACAGCGTTCATACGGGCATTTTCACCGAGTTCTTTTTTGACAGCATGGTCGACGCACTTTCAGCAGCGATCACGTACCATTCTTGGGTGGAACAGCAAATTATTGGCACAGAAAACAATGTAGGCATTCAGGGTGTTTCGCATCGTCGATGCATCCCCAACGCTAATGTTGTGGCGACATCTGCTCATTTAATATCAAACCACCTTTACGGCTCGGTACCGCCTCGGTAGTCCTAGCAGCTTCAAAACAAACGAGCGATATAAATAATAGCGAAAGAAGATACCTGATGCTTTGCCCTCAGCGTAAGATTAGACTAAGCGATGACAGATTATGCCACTTTTTCCTTGCTGTCCAGGCAGAGAGCCAGTCATAAGCACGAATTCAGATGGAAGCGGGATGGTCTGGGGTGTATGGGGCTGCCATGTTGCTGTACGTCATCGCGGTTAGGGTGGTTATTACGGCTACCGGCTGGTAATCTCTGCATTATTTCAGAAATTGCGAAGTGCATGCGCGAAGGACCTAATGTGCCACGTATCGCTGTAACGCGTCATGCGAGAAGCACAGCTAAAGCCCTTGTACCTCGTTGATAATGAAACAGTTAAGCCCGGAACTATATTATGTACTGCGAAAGGATACTGCCTGCGTACGCCCCGTAGCTTCGGCAGTGTTGCAAGGTATTTGTGAGATGGAGTATAGAGGGGAATCTGTCGCTACGATCGTTGTACCACCATGGGAATGATGGGAAGTACAGGCTTCGGATTGGATAGCGTTAGCTAGCGAACCATCTACGAATTTTTTTCTGTGGTTTCAGTTTCGTTCTTCGCGCAGCTTGGCTAGTGGGGTGCGGTGCAAAGCACTCAAGCAGTGTCTTTGTTGTTTAAATGGGCTGAAGACTGCTAGGTCTCTTGGTGTGCTCCAACGTTGCAGCTTTACATGTCGTATTTGAGAGTTTTAGCGACGTGTCGTGCATTCACCGCTGCACATAGATGTAGCGTCCCACGCCAGTGCAGGATATCGCATAGAGTTCACGTCTTCTTACAAGCGCGTCTTGCCAAAACTCGTACATATTGACTGCAAAACGACGGCGAAGCGAAGTAGACGCACCGTCACTCTCCTCTGACGCGTCTTCACAACAAAACGAGAGATGCGTTGGGGGCCGGCCACTTGGACAGACGCACCTGGCATCGCAGCAGACGATACGTTAAGTGTTTCTCACTCAATACTTCACTGTTACTTCCATAAATAGATAATACGTACTTTCGAGGGAAAGACAAGCGTGTTTGTTTTCAAGTGTTATAAAAAATAATTTATTAAACTCTGATACCAAACCTGGAACACTATGGCAGAGCAATGTGTATCCTGGCAGTTAAATTTGTCCAGGTTTCACTTCCATCTTATTGCAAACTTTTGCAACAAGTTTTAAGTGCAAAAAAATGAAGCAAGTTTCATTTAGAATCGACAAGAACTGCCGATTGGGCAAGTTGGTGCATTATAATATCGCACTGGTATAGCGCAGCTCAGTTTGAGCATGAAGAAAAGAGTCAACAGCGAAGAAGGAAACAGCTCATCCTGTTGTCTCGGTTTCGTTATTCGCTGTCGACTCTTTTCTTCATGCTCAAACTGAGCTGCGCTTTACCAGTGCGATATTCAATTAGAAATAACTTCATATCACTTTGTTTTACACTCGGCAAGCAAGAGTCGCGAACCTCAAGAACGTAATCCATCCGAAGCAAATCCGAAGCCTGTACTTCCCATCATTCCCATGGTGGTACGACGCACCGCTGAAGGAGCCCTCATAGACATTAGCGCCAGATTCCTCTCTAGGCATTTTAGTATGAAACTGTACGGCAGAAACAGTTCGAAATGGCTACAAACGTTTTGCTGTTCAAATTTCTACGTGCTAAAGTACAGTAACATATATATATATATATATATATATATATATATATATATATATATATATATATATATATATATATATATATATATATATATATACGAAAAGAGATAACCACAAAAATAGCGATGTAACTTGGAAATTGAATTTCTGTCAAAATTACTATACTGCAGTTATAAGGACAACAATTAAAGACCCCTATGCTTTTAGTGGCATCATTTTCTGTTCGATTCATTTGATTCTGTCGACCAAAAGAGACGAACCTCTCAAAACAGTTTCCTTTATTTCGTGAATGCTACTTTAAGCTAAGAGGCCACAAATCACGCGCTCGGGGTTCTTCTTAATTCCAAAAAAGATCTCGCTACAAGAAAGAATCGGCCTTTCGGTGCCATCGTGTCTCATTTTTCGTACAACAAAACTGCAAATGAGATCAGGTTTGCCGCGGCCGACGTGTCGACAAGCGGACTTTGCTTCTTCGAGACTGAGGTTGCTTAGTCAAGTTGCAGCCTTCAAGCAGACAAGTCCGCTTGTTTTAAATGCGAAGCATTTTTTAGCGAACTTTGAGCGTATCTATCTATCTATCTATCTATCTATCTATCTATCTATCTATCTATCTATCTATCTATCTATCTATCTATCTATCTATCTATCTATCTATCTATCTATCTATCTATCTATCTATCTATCTATCTATCTATCTAGCCGCCTACGACTTTGTGCTCTCCTGGCCGTATCGTTAATGGGACTTATACGAAAATTGGTATGACATAACATGACTGTATGACGAACATGAGTGACCGGTCATATCATGAAATCATGACTAAGTTATCATGAAAAGTATGATTTACACGCCATGGCCACAGTGCTCCTGAGGCCGTTTTCTTAACTTGATATATACAAAAATTGGCACGATGAGATATTGCAGCATGACCAACATAAATGACAGGTGGTATTATGAAAATCATTCCCTGCATGTCATGTACAACATCATTTATATGCCACGCTCCCTGCGCGCTGACGGCCGTTTCGCTAGCTCTATATACACCAAGTTTGGTATTGAGTAACGTGACTGTATGACGAACATAAATGCCAAGTGGCCATATGGAAATCATGACATGTCATGTGCAACATGACTTGCACGCCACGCTCATGGCACGCTCGTGGCCGTTTCGCTAGTTTGATATACACCAAGTTTGGTATTGAGTGACGTGACTGTATGACGAACATAAATGCCAAGTGGTAATATGGAAATCATGACATGTCCTGTGCAACATGACTTGCACGCCACGCTCATGGCACGCTAGAGGCCGTTTCGCTAGTTTGATATACACCAAGTTTGGTATTGAGTGACGTGACTGTATGACGAACATAAATGCCAAGTGGTAATATGGAAATCATGACATGTCCTGTGCAACATGACTTGCACGCCACGCTCATGGCACGCTAGAGGCCGTTTCGCTAGTTTGATATACACCAAGTTTGGTATTGAGTGACGTGACTGTATGACGAACATAAATGCCAAGTGGTAATATGGAAATCATGACATGCCCTGTGCAACATGACTTGCACGCCACGCTCATGGCACGCTAGAGGCCGTTTCGCTAGTTTGATATACACCAAGTTTGGTATTGAGTGACTTGACTGTGTGACGAGCATAAATGACAAGTGGTAATATGAAAATCGTGATATGTCATGTGCAACATTACTTGCATGGTACGCTCATGGTACTCCCATGGCCGCTTCGCTAGCTTGATATACACCGAATTTGGTATTGAGTGACGTGACTGTATGACGAGTACAAATAACAAGTGGGGATATAGAAATCATGGCATGTCATGTGCAACATGACTTGCATGATACGCTCATGACACTCTCGGGGCCGTTTCGCTAGCTTGAAATACACCAAATTTGGTATTGAGTGACGTGTCTCTATGACGAGCATAAATGACAAGTGGTAATATGGAAATCATGACATGTCATGTGCAACATGACTTGCATGCCACGCTCCCTAGTACTCCCGTGGCCGTTTCGCTAGTTTGATATACACGAAATTTTTAAGGCGAAAGCCTTTAATGTCTCATGCTCACGTCCGTGTGTCCGGTCGTCTCTCCAGCCGTGCCCTGGCGCTGTGCCAGGTGGGCGCCGGGGCGCGCAGACGGACGCCGATCGCGTTGGACTCTACAGCGCTCGCGCTTTGCTTGCGTAGCGTCGCTGTGCCCAGAGTCTCTAATCGTGCAAGGAGGGAGACGCGCGCATCACGTTCCATTCTCACCAACTCCGTCTCGGTGGGCACAGGCGTTCGAGGAACACACTTTGCAATTGACAAAGCGTCCGTCAATTTAAACGCTGGAACGCGGATTGCGTCTACACGATGCGCAAAGCGCGAGCATACGAACGCATGCGAAACGAAGGCAGATTGGTATTGCGTCTCGCTGCGATTCGAGGTAAAAAGGTTCTTCGCTCTCCCATAAATGTATTATTGAGAGTGAACGAAGACATGATTACATATTTTAGTCTTTTTGAATTATCACAAAAACAAGGCGCAAGTCGATAATGTGCATCTATGCCAGCGTCTGTATTTGCGAACAGCCTACAGAATGTTGATATGTACTGTAGAGCGGAAAAATTACCAGAGCAAAAAAGCATTTTTAACGGGGGACGTGCTTTGATGGCTGGCAGATGCACGAAGCAACTTTTACATGACTATCAAATATACAAAAACAGTTTACTTACCTAACAGCGGCTGCGCTCGGAAGAAACCATCTTGGTGGGCATCCTTTCAGTCGGCACACTTGGTAACACTGTAACACTAACTGCTGTTCAAGTTCGAGACGGTTTTAGCACTGTAATGGGTAACTTCTTTGACGACGATGCTAGTAACCTAGCATCGTCGTCGCGATTCCACGCGTACGTTTCTGTGCAAACTTCTAAACACTTCAAAGCCTACAAACGTCGTGTCGCACGACCACGCCGCACCACAAACTCGACTAGAGTGACCTAACCAGAGAACATCTATACCAACTTTAGGGAACGGAAGCTGTACCTTCTACTGCAGAACAAAAAGCCCCCCACCTCCCCGAAGGGAAATCGTGAGGAAATGCGAATGCATTTCGCGCGCGCTTCACTCCATTTATATATGGTGGTTGTGGTTTGAAGAAGGAAAAGGCGCCTAATTTCTGCAGCCCGGTCGGGAGCACGGCGCAGCGCCTTTTTTTTTTTTTGCTTTTTCTTGTTTTTTTTAACTTTTTTATTTATTTTTTTAAATTTTTTTTTTCATATATAGCTCCGCCGAGCTCCGCCGCAGACCGCTTTTAGTTAACGCGCACGCTGCGAATTTTTATTGTTCAACAACGCACAGGGAGAAATCTCCCACCGGCACCACCTTGGAGGTCAAGATTCATTGCCATATATACGGGGTGGCCAGTGAACGGTTGTGCAGCGCGAGCAGTCGGTTTTTTCAACCAAGAAACTCGCTAGCAGACGCTGCCTGTGTCGGCGTCGCCAGGCGAGAGAGGGAGAGGGGGGGAGCGTAGGAGAGGAGAGAGAGAGGTGGGGTGCGCATGCGCAGTGGGGAGTGTGGACGCTGCGGGCAGAGATGCCTAGAGAAGAGAGGGGGGAGCGTAGGAGAGAAGAAGAGAGGTGGGACGAGCATGCGCAGTGGGGAGGTGTGGACGGCGCGGGCAGGGATGCCCAGAGGAGAGAGGGGGGAGCGTAGCAGGGGAGAGAGGAGGGGAGGCGCATGCGCAGTGAGGGGTGTGGTTGCCGCGGGGAGGGATGCCTAGGGGAGGGAGAGAGGAGGTTTTTTATCTTTATTTTTTTTGAAAGGGTTTGCGCATGCGCAGTAAGGGCGGTCACGCCGTACACCACCACCACCGGATTAAGCTTCGCCATAAGATGCTTCACATCTAACACCTGCCGGCGCGCACACCTCCTCAACCTATCCTCCTCCTCCTCCTCCGCGGACAACGTCAACGCCGCACAACGCCAACGCCGGATGCCTGACATAGCCCGACTATGAAATGCATTCGCATTTAAAAAATAGGCGAACGTAAGTGGCAGGTGGTAACATGAAAATCTTGGCATGCTTGTCATC
>JALIZH010015001.1:0-30797 GCA_030522465.1 Rhipicephalus appendiculatus
TACTCTAACCGTCTCTTGCTTATTTCTATCGAGCACGTGTTCAGCTTTCCATTGTCGTCTCTAAAACGCAAACCTTCATGTAGGCTGGTGCCTAAGCGTACACCTGGGTTTACGCCTCCACATTCAATCAGAACATGTTCCGTCGTTTCCTTATCTCGCCCACAGCATATGCATTGTTCTTCTTTATTAAATCTCGTTTTATAACGTGTTCTAAGGCAACCCGATCTCGCTTCAAACAGTAAACTTTTCCCCCTTGAATTATCATAAAATGGCTCCCTCCTTATTTCTTTTTTGCCCTTTTCGTAGCCGGTTTTGTCTCCATCGCTGCCATCCAGTTAATCCTCTCCGCCTCTCTGGCTTTTTAGGGTGAACGCTCTTTGTTGCCATACCGCTTACACTGCCAGCCGTATATTTACTAGTGAGCCTGCTAGTTTTCTTTCTCCGCTGTGTGCCAACGCTCTTCCTATACAAATAACGGAACACCTTCTCTGCCCATCTACTCTCTTTCATATTCCTAAGCCTCTCTTCGAA
This sequence comes from Rhipicephalus appendiculatus, assembly GCA_030522465.1. Classification (NCBI taxonomy): domain Eukaryota; kingdom Metazoa; phylum Arthropoda; class Arachnida; order Ixodida; family Ixodidae; genus Rhipicephalus; species Rhipicephalus appendiculatus. The sequence continues at coordinate 532 of JALIZH010015001.1, forward strand.
CCTTATTTTGCTCTGAGCTCTCCTCGCCTCAAAACTTATCCACCCCATATCGCCCTTTACAGCCTTATTCGTCCTCTTCCCGCAAGTGCCCAACGCAAGGCGTCTCACAGTCCTTTGATTCACATCCATTCCTCATTGCACCTCTGACCTCATGCACACCACTGAGTTCCCAAAAGTAAATCCCGGAACTATTACACCTTTGCACAAACCTCGAAGCACCTCGTACATATTCTATCCCCACAACGCTGCATGCTTCATTATTGGCAGCATTCGTCTTAGCCTTTGCTGCCGAGGCTTTTCTCTGTATCTCCATGTGTCTATGACCTTCATTTACCCATACTCCGAGGTACTTGTATTCGCTTGCCCTCGGTATTTCTTGGCCCTGTATTGACAACGCTTGATCATTGGTACCATTGAATACCATCAATCCACATTTGGTTACACGAAATACTAGTGCAAGAGTTTCGCCTACCCTTCCGCATATATCCGCCAGCCGCTGTATATCATCTCGACTGTCCGAAAAAAAATTACACCATCTCCCGCTAAAGGGAACCATGTGTAGATGTGAAGCAGCGGGCGCTAACGCTTACACTGGCAGCTGCGTTGACGCTGGCGCTCATCGCAGCGTTGCGCAGGAGAGAAAACTGGGGAGGCGCAAAGCAGGCAGTGATGGAGCAGTGTTTCCTACTGGAACATGCCAATCGCTGCTAATGTGTAATGAGAGACAGAAGACTCCGACTGGACACAGAGAACCGCACTCCGCTTTTAGTTAACGCGCACGCTGCGAATTTTTATTGTTCAACAACGCACAGGAGAAATCTCCCACCGGCACCACCTTGGAGGTCGAGATCCATTGCCATATATACGGGGTGGCCAGTGAACGGTTGTGCAGCGCGAGCAGTCGGTTTTTTCAACCAAGAAACTCGCTAGCAGACGCTGCCTGCGTCGGCGTCGCGAGGCGAGAGAGGGGGGAGCGTAGGAGAGGAGAGAGAGAGGGGGTGACACGCATGCGCAGTGGGAGTGTGAACGCCGTGGGCAGGGATGCGTAGAGGAGAGAGGGGGGACGCGCATGCGCAGTGGGAGTGTAGACGCCGCGGGCAGGGATGCCTAGAGGAGAGAGGGGGGAGTGTAAGAGGGGAGAGAGGAGGGGAGGCGCATGCGCAGTGAGGGTGTAGTTGCCGCGGGGAGGGATGCCTAGAGGAGAGAGAGGGGGAGAGGAGGTTTTTTTTATTTTTATTTTTTTTAAAGGGTCTGCGCATGCGCAGTAAGGGTGGGCACGCGGCACACCACCACCACCACCACCACCACCGGATTAAGCTTCGCCATAAGATGCTTCACATCTAATAAGACAATACCGTCTGCATAAAATAAACCTGGACGCTTCTGCTCAATCATCATGCCGGCTTGTTTGTGTGACAGATTAAAAATCCGGAATCCTCAGTTAGCGCACCCTCTCGCGTCTTCTGCGTATTACTTTTTTTTTTTGCTGGGGAGCGCGGCTATTGGGACGGCCGGAAAGAAACCTGCCGGCGCGCATTCTCAGAGGCCATGGTGTGCCAGAAGAAACCTACAACATCATTGACGTGTCAATTATACTGGTAGCGATTAATTTTGGTTATATAGTAAATATGTAGCAAGTGTACCTATATAGCGAATTTGGTTTCGCACTGGATGGAAATATACTACGAAGTATTCGAACTTACCTGTTCGCTTTGTAGATTGCCTTTCTACTTTAACTAACACTGCAGGAGAAAGCAAAATCAAGTTTCTACCCCCCTTCATAATGTTTTTGGCCCGGAGGGCATTTCGAAATAATCAATGACACACAACAGAAATCTGTGAATATACAATAACAGAAGCCTTGCTGCAAAGCCACAATAATTGGTCATATGCGGCCGGCACTCCATCCTACAATAATTGGTGCTTTTTTGTTATTCAAGTTTCGGGTCATCATCTCATAGGGCTAAACGAGACTGACGCCTCCATAAACTTTTGGCTTCCTGTATCTGCATGACATGAAAAGTATGTGACCTTTCGGGGTTACTTCGGACACGGATTCTGCTTTTGTATTTCATGTAAGCATCTTTCGAAGACCAGCGCAATGCAATAGATACATTCCCAGTTATATTCAGCTGCAATACATTATAACACGCATCCAGCGCCTCACTACATCGAGCACTCGGCAGCATGACTGCCACTAGTAACCGGGCTTTCGTGCGCAGTAAAATATGATTACACCTCGTTCTAAAAAAATATGCTATCATTATTAGTCAGCGCACGATTACTACACCACCAGCGTTGGCGCTTGATTAACACTCGGTACTTGGTAAGGGAAGCGTGGGTCATAGCCACTTCACTTTCCTATTACTATGAGGATAATAGGCAGCCCAATAAAAAAAGGTGTAAGGCAGGGAAAGCACGACCCCCCCCCCCCCCCAATTCTATTTACCACATGTTTACAGGAGGTTTTCAAGGTCCTAGATTGGGAAGAATTAGGGATGAGAGTTAATGGAGAGAATCTTAGTAACCTGCGATTCACTGATGACATTGCAATGATGACTAACTCGGGGGACGAATCACAACTCATGATTACTGAATTGGACACGGAAAGCAGAAGAGTAGGTCTTAAAATTAATATTCATAAACCTAAAGTGATGTGTAACAGTCTCCGCAGAGAAGAGAGCTTTGCGATAGGTGGAGAGACACGAGAAGTTGAAAGGGAATATATATACTTAGGACAGGTAGTAACCGTGGCGCTGAGCCATGAGAGTAATGTAACTAGAACAATAAGGATGGGGTGGAGCACATTAGGCAAGCATTCTCAAATCATGAATGGTAGTCTACCACTATCCCTCAAGAGGAAGGTATATATCAGCTGAATCCTACCGGTACTTACCTACGGAGCAGAAACTTGGAGGCTTACAAAGATTATTCAACTTAAACTGAGGACGACGCAGCGAGCAAATAATACATGGGGTTTAACGTCCCAAAACTACGATATAATTATGAGAGAAACGTCGTAGTGGAGGGGTCCGGAAATTTCGACCATCTGGTGTTCTTTAACGTGCACTGACAACGCACAGTACACGGGCCTCTACCATTTCGCCTCCATCGAAATGCGACCGCCGCGGCTGGGATCGAACCCTGCGACCTTCGGATCAGCGGCCGAGCACCGTAACCGCTACACCACCGCGGCGGACCAGCGAGCAATGGAAAGGAAAATGATAGGTGTAAACTTAAGAGACAGGAAGAGAGCAGAGTGGGTCAGGAAACAAACAGGGGTTAAGGATATCATAGTTGAAATCAAGAAGAATAAATTGGACATGGGCCGGCCACGTAGAGCGTAGGCAGGATACTATTATTATTATTCTTAGGGTTTAATGGCGCAAAGGCTACAATGGCCATAGAGCGCCAAAGCAATGTAAAATGGAAATGTATCGGTGTGATCAATGACTATGGCTTAGTGTAACTTGGCTGTAAAGAGCCTAAAATTCTGCGTACTAAATGTGCGTAAAATATATATACAAATAAAATTATGATAATGACGTGGAATATGTGCCGTGAATGTCAGACACGTGCTTCCTAGAAGCGTATACTGTGAACATGGATACTAATGGTGAAGGCGAAAAACAGCGATCATTTTAATACAATGTCAGATTATTTGGTATTTTGGTGTGCAAGTTGACTTCATTTTTGCATGATGGTAATGTTGGTATCGTGAGCAGTGATTATGATCTGCATAAGAGATAAAAAGAAACGTCGCACATAGGACTGCAGTAAATGAGGGGCTGCAAACGTATCTGGTGGCTTATATCAGGGGCCCTACCGGGGTAGGGCCTGACAAGCCACCGGCATCACTAAAATAAAGGCTAGCCTTGCCCTAAGAGTTGAGGGCTGGGCTGCGACCTATGTCTCCAGAATATACGTTGTAGAAAATGAACGTCGCTTAAAAAGTGTAAGAGCTTGTTAAAAGAAACCACGGGGCTGTCTTATAAGAAAAGTGATGGATGAAGCGGGATATGCCTTTTAAAGATCTCAGGAAAGTGGCGTTTCCACTCTATCTCCATTTCAGTGCATTCAATAAGAACGTGTAAAACGGACAGGTTCTCTCCACATCTCTCGCATATTGGTGCGTTTGAGCCGTTTAAAAGATGAGAGTGAGTGCTATAGGTATGTCCTATACGGAGTCGGCGTAAAACAACTTCTTTGTATTTATCACGGCAGGGGAAAACTAGGTTTTTAATACTAGGTTGCACTCTATGGAGCTTGTTGGTTTCGAGGTCCCATTCTTTCTGCCACCTCTCACGTAGGTTGCAGTGGACAAGTGCTTTTAGGTTTTGGTATGGCACACTGTTTACGTCAAGGCTGCTTTTTTGCGCGGCTACTGCTGCGCAGGCATCCGCCCTCTCGTTCCCATCAATACCGACATGGCCTGGTACCCAGCATACTGTAATCTCTAAGGTGCTCTGATATGCCGTAATTAATTGCCTTTCCAAATCACTGAGGACTGGGTTTTTGTTTGGTTTGCCACTGTTCAATGCACGGACGATGCTCAATGAAACTGTAAACACGACTGCTTTCTTGATGTTGCGATTAACAATGTATTTTATGGCAGTAATATTGCATATGCTTCTGCTGTAAAAATACTGGTGTGCGTGTTGAGTCTTTGTGAACTGGCGAATTCAGGCCCGATGGCAGCGGCAGATACAGAGTGTCTACTCTTCGACGCATCTGTGTAAAATTGGTGACAGCCGCGGTATTTGTATTGGAGTGATAGGAAATGCTGCTGTATAGCTTCACGAGGATGGCGCTGTTTATCTATGTGGCAGAAAGACATGTCGCATTTTATGTCAGTTTTTTCCCCACGGTGGGAGCCACTCCATGGCAGGTGCTTTAGTGACTTGTTGTAGCGGTATTTCGGCTTGAGCGGCAGTCGCGGTACAGGTAAGACTGAATGGCTTTGGAAGAGACGGTCGCTTATCAAAAAACCGTAGAGCAGAAGTGTCGGCCACGAGTTTTGCACAGGGATGTGTCGGAATGGAATATAGTTTGAGGGTGTACATGAGACTACAGCATTCACGCTCGAGTTGCATGGGCCACTCGTTTGCCTCGACGTACAGACTGCTAACGGGACTCGTGCGGAACGCACCAGTAGCAAGACGAATGCCTAAGTTGTACACTGGATCCAGCATTTTAAGTGCCGTTTTTGAGGCTGATTGGTACACTACGCAGCCATAGTTCAGCCGACTTTTAACAAGACTGTTAAACAGCGATATCAGACATTTTTTGTCAGTTCCCCATGATGGATGCGACAGCATTTTGAGCAAGTTCATCGTTTTCAGACATTTCAACTTGAGTACCTTAATGTGGGGAATGAAAGACATACGACAATAAAAAATTAGGCCAAGAAACTTATGTTCATTCTTCACACATACGGGGGGAGCCACTGATTGTGATACAAGGGGCCGGCTGAACAGTATTAGATTTACTAAACAGGAGACATACAGTTTTGTCAACATTAACTTAAAAACCATTCTCATTTGCCCATTTAGAGACACGGTTCCCACCCAGCTGAATTTGCCGCTCGCAAATGGACAAGTTACACGACCGAAAGCCTTACTTGGATATCATCTACGTAAACAGAGTAGGATATTGTCGGTGGGAGAGCAGTGCGTAGAGAATTCATCTTTACTATAAAAAGGGTGCAGCTGAGAACTCCGCCCTGCGGGACTCCGTTTTCTTGTATGTATGTTTTGGAGAGCGCTGTACCGACCCGTACTCGAAATTTCCTTTCAGACAGGTAGCTGTGTATAACATTGTATAGGCTTCCCCATATACCGTAGCTATCCAAGTCCCTTAGTATTCCATAGCGCCAGGCTGTATCGTATGCCTTTTCAAGGTCGAAGAAAACAGAGAGGCAATACTGTTTGTGCACAAATGCTTCCCTAATATACGATTCTAGAAGTACTAAGTTATCTGTCGTACACCGGCTTACGCGAGAAAGCCGGCTTGGTGTGGATCTAGGATTCCGTTAAATTCCAGAAAATGCATTAGACGGCGATTTATGATCTTTTCGAACAACTTGCATAAACAGCTAGTTAGGGCAATTGGCCTGTAATTTGTTACATCGGATGCATCTTTGCCTTGCTTGAGGAATTGGGATTATTATGGCCTCTTTCCACGAATGCGGCATCTGTCCTGTGGACAAGATTTTGTTATATAGGCCAAGTAAGCATTCCACAGTTTCTCTGGCTAATCGCCTGATCATCTCGTATGTGATTTGATCTGCCCCTGGTGCTGTGTTTCCTGAGCTCTTAAGTGCAACATTAAGTTCGTGCATTGTGATGGGGCTGTTGTACCCTCCCTCAGTGGGTTTCTGTGGACGAAAATTGCAAGACTCCACCGTTGTCTTAAGGCTCAAAAAGGCCCTTGAGTAGTGGTCCGAGCTCGATATGTGCTGGAAGTGCTCTCCTAGCCGGTCAGCTTGGCTTTCAAGCGTGGTTCCAAGACTGCTTACTAATGGAAGAGGACTAGCGGGCTGCGCCTTAAGTATCCTAGCCCTGTTATAGACTTTTCTTGTGTCTGCATAAGAATTAATTGAGGAGAGGTACTTCATCCAACTCTCTCTCTTGGCTATTCGTCGGATGCGCCTTCCATTGGCTTTACAATGCTTGAATTCTATTAAGTTTTCAGCAGTAGGATAGCGAGAGAGCATGCCCCATGCTTTGTTTTGATCCTTTTTCGCCTTTTCACATTCCTCATTCCACCATGGCTTAGCTTTGGCCCTTCTGCCCGGTCCTCTTGGAATTGATTCATAAGTGGAAGATATGATGTATTTTGTGATGAACTCTGCCATTTCCTCAACACCAAGGTGTTCTATAGTGCTATATGGTAGCGATGATAGCTCATGGAAGAGTTCCCAGTTTGCTTTAGACAGCTTCCATCGTTTAGGGAATGTAGGGCCCTCCCGCTTACCAGTTGCTTGCAAGGCTACTGGGAAGTGATCACTGTTATAGGGATTGCTGATCACCTTCCACTCTAGATACGGCATGAGCGAAGGAGAGGAGATCGAGAGGTCGATAGATGAGTATGTCTTATGTGCCGCGCTGTAAAATGTAGGTTGTCCTTTGTTAAGCAAACACGCACCCGACGATAACAAGTACTGCTCTATTATGCATCCCCTCGCATCACAGCGCTGATCGCCCCAAAGCGGATTGTGGGCATTTAGATTTCCAACCAATACAAAAGGTTCCGGCAGCTGGTCTAGTAGGTCTTCGAGCTCTGTTTTTGAAAGCCTATAGTCAGGTGAGATGTATATGCAACATATAGTTATTAAGGTGTTAAGCAGTATAGCTCGAATAGCAACGGCCTCAAGAGGAGTATTGAGCGGCAAATGTTGGCTCGCTATCGAGCTTTCCGTTAATATAGCAACTCCACCAGCTGGGGATAGACCACTATCGCGATCCTTTCGATATATAACATATTGGTTTAAGAAGTTAGTGTTCGACGATTTTAGATGTGTTTCCTGGATGCAACAGACCTTGGGTTTATATTCGGACAACAATTCCTTAATTGATGTCGTCAAGGTTACGTAGGAGTCCCCGAGCGTTCCAGTGGAGAATCTGAACTGCCATTATGCTATTATTCAAATGCTTTTGCATCGCAGAAGACCCGACCCGAGGTCAAGTCATTGTTTCCGTGTTCTGCTCACCTCTTCAGTTTGCCTCTCGGCAAACGCTCAAGGGAGCTCTGGCGGCCTTTCGGCGGCAATGCCGAAGGGCCTGGTGTGATATCCATTGTCTCGTCAGAGACGCTGGATGAACGCGCGCTGCGCGTCTGGGCATGAGGTTTAGGCCTCTCCTCGGAAGGGGAGGCCTTTTGGACCGCTGAGCCACTGGCCTGCTAGTCCTTCTTAGGTGGCGGGGTGGAACTAGCCACACCCACCGTGGGGGGCAGGTGGCCTCGTCGTCGCCCCACTGTCTGGGGTCCGGACGGCCACCGGAAGCTGCTGCTGCACTGCCCCCTTGAGTGCCGCATCAGCGTAAGTCCTGTGACTTACGATTGAAAAACGTTTTCGTGCTTCTTTGAAAGAAATATTTTCCCTGACTTTGAGTGATATGATGTCTTTCTCGCGTTTCCATGCAGGGCAGACCCGGGAGTAGGAAGGGTGCCCTCCATCACAGTTGATACAGTGGGGTGAGTTATTACAGTCATCGGCAGGATGATCATTGGAGCTGCATTTAGCACACGTGAGCCGCCCACGGCAGCTTTGGGATCCGTGACCATATCTCTGGCACTTAAAGCAGCGCCGGGGATTGGGAATGTATGGTCTGACATGCATTCGGATATATCCTGTATCTATGTGCTCTGGTAATGTACTGCTGCCAAATGTCAGGATCAAGTGCTTGGTAGGTATTTCTTTATCATCACGTCGGATTTTGATTCTTTGGACATTAATTACATTGTGCTCACTCCAGCCCTCGAGGTAGTTCTGTTTCACTGAGTGCCATCAGGTCATCGTCAGACACTACGCCGCGGACAGTGTTCATAGATTTGTGCTTTGTAATTGTGACAGGAACGTCACCGAATGTCTGAATGGTGGTCAGTTTGTCATGCTGCGTTTCACTACAAACTTCAAGAAGCAGATCTCCGCTTGCCATTTTTCGTTATTTTGAAACCAGGTCCGGAGCTTATCTGTGAGGGATTTCGACACAAGAAAGGGTGAGAGATTTCTGGCTGTTCTGTCTGGCTGTTCACTATGAACGACATGAAATCGAGGAAAGGCATCATTTGTTCGAGCTGGGAACTTCAAGATTACTTCGGTGCGCACTCTTTTGTTAGCGCGATCGTGTATAGAGGGAAAAGCGTTTGCCATCAAATAGTCTTCCTATTCGGCGGCGGTGCCAGCCACCCACCAGCGAGCCCAACATGGGGACGTTGCAGATTTCAAAGACCTGCAGACGTCAGCTATACACTGCCACTATAACCTAATATATATTCCCAAGACTGGGCATATTACACAAGGTTAACCCTTGCCGCCTGGAAAAACGGAAGTGAATTGAAAAGAGGAGAGGACAAGGAAAGATTAAAAGAGAAGAAAAGACGCAGATAAGAGGAGAGAGAGACAGGAAAACGCGACTGCCGATTTCCCCTGGGTGGGTCAGCCCAGGGGCGCCGTCTGCGAAAAGCCGGGGCCAAAGGGGCGTGTTGCCTTTGCCGGGGGGGCCTTAAAGGTCCTAGCACCCAACATCAGCTCAACACCCCCGGATCCCCTTTTCACCGGACACGGCTAGGCCACGCACGGCTAGGCGTGGGAGGGAGTCAAGACCCCCCCCCCCGTTAGGCAGGATAACCCCGGGTCATTAAGGGTAACTGACTGGATTCCAAGAGAAGGCAAACGCGTGAGGTGGAGACAGAAAATTATGTGGCCAGATAATAACTGACGGGGTTTAACGTACCAAAAGCACAGTATCATTATGAGAGAGGCAGTAGTGGAGGACTCCGGAAATTTCGACCACCCGGGGTTCTTTAACGTGCACCTGAATCCAATACACGGGGCTCAAGCATTTTCGCCGGTATTCAATCCCGCGACCTGCGCATCAGCAGTCGAGCACTATAACCACTAGACCACCACGGCGGGCCTAGGTGGGCAGGTGATAATAAGAAGTTTGCCGGTATAACGTGGCAGCAGAAAGCACAGGACTGGCTTGATTAGCGGAACATGGGAAAGGCCTTTACCCTGCAGTAGGCGTAGTCAGGTTGATGAATAGGCAGCCATCGATTCTCGCGCAGTTCAAAGCAATCCAAGCAACAATCGGGTACCCCTAAACACATTTAACAGGAACTCAAAGCACGAAAATAGAACAACCACCGGAGTGGTTTAACGACTAAGATGTTGCGCTTCATGGCATGGCAAGCAGTCCTGTGGCGTTGCAGTCCCAGCCATGGCGGCCGCATTTTGTTGGAGAAAAAATGCAGAAGCGCCCATGAGCTTATATACATGTTCATGTTAAGGCACTCGTGGTGGTCAACGATATTGTGGAGCGCATTGGTAAGGCGGTCTTCAGAAATATACCGCAAGTACAGGTGACAATAGATTTTACAATTTAGTGATTTAAATTAAGAATAGCGCTCAGCGCACGCTTTTGGAAGACAGATCGCCAGCACTGGCATCGTAAGAGGAGCTAGTGTTTGTGGAGTATCATTTCCATCATAAGTATACCCGTATGGGCAGCGCGAAGTCTATCTAAATTTAGCACTTTGGTATTTTGTTGATTAAATAATAGAGCGATAGCGTCGTTCTATTGCTGAATAAATTCTAAAATTAGCACGCTTACAGCATAGTAATTTACTGAAAAATTGAGGTAAGACTAACCACTCATATATTTCCTTAACGTTAAATATTACGTATGTATAAACAGTGCGTACTCTAAAGGAAACGCAACACTTATGCCGGGAATGTTGTTACTATTTCACTCTTAATCTCCATTCACCATATCGTGTTGAATCAAAAGGCCGAATAAATTAGCCTTTAACCTGAATTAAAAAAAAAGAAAAACGTTCGCGGTAACAAGCGCCCTAATGTTCATCGGGCGGCGGATCATTTCGCGAGTTCGCATGTCTTGCGTTGAGGCCGAACCGACACGGTCTCAAAGACGGCCTACTTCAGAAGCTGCTGTTGCTTGAGGACAATTACCGCAGCGACCCTCTCAGGAAAACAGGTCTCGTTTGTTAAAGAAATGTATGCCTTCTTTTAATTAAATGGTGCTCTTCATTCAAGTAAAATGCTTGGCTTTGCAAGTTTTGTCGTGGTGCAATATTATTCAGAATATTAGCGGTACTTAATTATGTCTTTGAGGAGCAGCAGCATCCCCAAACAAAAATGCATTTCGGTATCTGTATTCCTGCGTCTGTATTCCGGGATATTATTTTCGTCTTTTTGCAAATGTATCTGCGAAATATCCTGTAAAATACAGGCGTATCTCAGTGTCTGTAGTTCAGGCTTCCAAACATGTATTATTGCGATAGCAATTATATGGACAGTCTCGACGGGTTTTTGCCGTCGCCGTTGCCGTCGCCGCCACCATCACTTCGCGTATAAAAGTCCAAATTGATAGATCCCCCAGCGCATTGTACGTTCTACCCGAGGGTAACAGCGTGGCAGCGGGGGCGACAAACGCGGCTGAAGCGGACATCAAACGAGCCGGCCCATCTCCGTCGCTCCGAGGCGTATGCGATAAGATCACCCCGCCTGTTGGACCAGCCGGGGAATGCTCAAGAAGAAAGGAAACGCCCCGCGCGTCCTTAACAAGCGCAGAAAGACGCGAGGGGGGGGGGGGGTCCCTCATGCATCCACTGCGACCTTTGGTTTTACGAGCGCGGTCGTAATCTCACAATCTTTCTATCTCGCAATCTCAGCAGCCGACAGTGGGCGGCTAGCTCCTACGTGCTCCGCTCTCAACGCGAGGAGATTGTGCGAAGTGTCCCTGGAGCGGTCCGTATGCTCTTAAACCAGCATTTTTTGTAGAGTTGCGTGAGATCGGATCCAAAAGAGTTAGCTGCCAGCCTCACTTCGAATAGCATTAGAATTCGTTGCTATCGCATTCATTGCTTCACCCTTGCGGTAAAACTGTGACTTTTTTTATATGCGTATTCCAGAATACCTTACTCAGTATCTTTACCCAGCCGTGGCCTTGAAGGTGTGCCTGATATGAAGCCGAAGCGGTTTTGTTACCTCCTCCAGAGAATATTAAAGCTGCATTTTCGCGGTACTGGTCGAAGTTCCTAAATCTATTTTTCTCGGTTCTCAGTGAAGTCTGTTGAGCCACACATGACCACACGTGGCAAGGGGTCCCTTCCATTTTGCTTGGGTTGGTGTCTCGCAACTTACCAAGCGCCCGCTGAAGCAGACACGCCAGCGGATCTACGGAGAAAGAGGGCGTGACAATGTGGGAACACTTACCCTGAGACCCTCACGTCTCCTCCATTGATTGGACAAGATACTTTGATGCATGGATGTGCGGAAACCACGGTATAACCACGTGCAACAGACAAGCCAAACACATTGCAGCGCCCTGAAACAAAAACAAGGGAACATGGGATAACTGATCACGTAGCGCGAAAATTTGACACAGGAACAAGAGAAGGGACGAAGGACGAGCGCTAACTTCCTTCCGCTAACTTGAGCACTAAGAATGTTTCAAATGCAAAAGCGAGGTTGTTCAAAAAGGCACAAAATCCGGTTCGTCACAGGTACAGCAAATGTAATCCATCAGGTGCCTCTTTGAACGAGGTTGTTCAAAAAGCCACGAAATCCCGTTCAGCACAAGTTCAGCAAATGTAATCCATCAGATACCTTTTTGAACGAGGTTGTTCAACTACTACTACTACTACTACAGAGGAGGAACAGACCCACACCCTAAGGAGCTTCACCCCTAAACACCATCTTCCCAAAGGGAACCCTGATGGGATGCGAAGCAGCAGCGTTGCGCATGGGAGCGGTGGAGAGGGTGAAGCGAGAGAGAGGTGACACATACAGACAAGTTTCAACGCGTACGTTAGGCGCGCGTCAGGCGGCAGCTGCGGGCCGCTGCGGCGAGCGCGCGGCAGGCGAGGGAGAGAGTGACGTCAGCGCGCACTGCGAGGGGAGCGTGACGTCAGCGCGCAGCTGTGGCGTGACCTACTTGGCACCGCTCCAACACCTGCGGCGTCAGCGCGCACTGCGAGGGAGCGTGACGTCAACGCGCAGCTGCGGCGTGACCTACTTGGCACCGCTCCAACACCTGTGGAGAGGGGAGCGTGTTGCGGCGCGTTCGTACGGACGCACGGACGGAGGGACAACGTAACACAGCCTAGTCAAGAGCTGCTTCGCATCTAAAAAAAGCCACAAAATCCCGTTCGTCAGAAGTTCAGCAAATGTAATCCATCAAATACCTTCTTGAACGAGGTTGTTCAAAAAGCCACAAAGTCCTGTTCGTCACAAGTTCAGCAAATGTAATCCATCAGATACCTTTTTGAACGAGGTTCAAAAAGTCACAAAATTCCCGTTGGTCACAAGTTCAGCAAAGGTAATCTATCAGATACCTATTTCATGTGGTAAGCAGTACATACGACAAACTGGCCGCTGTATTAATGACCTTGATATATACTGAGTATTTGGAGCGCTAGGAAACGAGGACAAAGAAGACACAAGCGTAACAGTACGTGCATCAATATTTGAAATACGTGGCGCAAGGTTACTACTGAGAAGGAACTCTGTCTCTTCTTGTCTCTTCTCAGTAGTAACCTTGCGCCACGTATTTGAAATAAGACACAAGTGACACAGACTTGTGTTGACTTCGAATGATATTTATTCAAAAGCACGAAGCCAGTTTTACAGCGACAGCTGTTATGAGATCACAACAAGGGCGCCGTAGTTGTCCGCCGCTGCCGCCGCCACCGCCGGTGTCCGTAACCGCTATCACATGAAATTAAAAGAAAACAAAGAAAATTTGTCCAGGATGGAACGGCGGTTCCAACGTGGGTTCGCTTCGTGCCAGCCCAGTATTCTACCATGCCGGTGCTCAAAATCCCTGCGCACAAAACCCTCTACAAGTGTTATGTCGGGAAGCAACCGCGTTAACATACGCAGTAGAACGTGGTAGAAGAGTAAAATAAAAACCAGGCGTCACAGAATGCGAATTGTGTCAACCAGGCGTCACACAATCTGAATTGCATTACGAGTTCGTCGTTGAATGCTTCTAACGCATTACAAAGGGCTCAGCCATAATTCATCATCATCAGCCACCGAATTATTGAAGTAGCGGGTAGCTTGACAAGCGTACTTGTATTGGTAGCCCCAAGAGAGTTTTCAACGGGATTCTAGAAATGGCGCTGTTTTAGCTTTCGCTGTGACTGTGCTGCGCTTTCCACGCAGGCCTGGCAATGTTTTATACTTGCGCTCATGTTATCAACCACTCGAGCACGCAATCACAGATGACGGAACGAAAACTGCATTTCTTTGTCAGTATATGTAGAAACTTGGAGCACTTACGCAGTTGATGCTTGATTTCCTAATGTGAGTCGCCTCTATTATTTATCTTTCTGTTTTTGTTTTTGTACGCCTGATACAGGTGCCACGATCAAAATGTGGTGTGCATTTACACTCGTTGCAGTGATCGGCCACATGTCCCCCCTGATTTGTTCCTCACATTGAAAAAAATGCTGACGTGTTCTTATGTTGAAGCATTGGTCCGTCTGGCCGATGTACTCTTTACCGCAGATGGGAGGTATCCTTGTAAACCACGTGCGGTACACAGTCAGTGTAACGGTGAGCATACGTGCTTGAGCATGATTCCTTTTTTATCTTTGGTCAATAAAGGGACAGATCTGAGCTAGCTTACATGGGGCGGAAACATAAATACAAGATACCTGTCAGTTCCCGCAGTTGCGAATCCCGCAGTTGCGACGCAACAGCGGGAATACCAATACATCGGATCCTATGTGAGCTATGCCGGGACCTGGGGAAACCGACGTAACAGCCGGTAAAACGCAGTAAGGAAGATAATAGTGGGGTTCTACTGTATTGGCTCTCCTTAAGAAAAAGTTTTAATCCACTAGCGTGTGTCTAAGGTAGAACACTGGACTGCCACGCAGAAGACCTGGGTTCAAATCCCACGCGATTCTAGATATTCTTCTCATTCTGCGCGATAGCGCTTACTGACACTGGTGACGGCGGACGACTATGCCACTAAGATCAGCTGTTGTGATCTCATCAGAGTGTTTGCTAGCAGTTACTGCCACAGGGAAATAACCATGAGCTGCCAGTAGACATCGAGAGACATATCTTCAACCTTCTAAAAGGTAGACATTCATTCGAGTCCCTCAGGCCAATAACGAACGGCCGCTGCATGAATTTGGTGCTTCAATTTGAACCGGTGTGTGGCAGACTTTTTTTCTGCTGGTGCACATCAACTTCGGACGTGAGGTGGTAGTGGGGAGCTTGCTTAGAAGGAGCAAGAATGTAGTTCTAAGAAGGGCGCAGAAGTATGACTATACCACTCTGCGTTTTCCTTAAACCGTGAATCAGAGTGCTGCAGTTATTGGTGACCCGACGTTATTATCGTGCACTCAATGCGGTCGCCGCTCCAGACAGATACCCGTTACCTAATGTTCAGGACTGCACTGCCTTTTTTAACCAGCCCACCAGTTTATTCGAACATTGATCTCGTGAAAGCTTATCACCAGGTCCCTGCTGAGTCCTCCGACATCCCAAAAACTGGTATAACTACCCCATTTGGCCTTTTTGAGTATTTAAGAATGCCTTTCGGTTTGCGCAACGCAGCTCAGAGATTTCAGAACTTTATAGAGGAAGTCACCAGAGGTCTACCGTTTTGTTTCGCCTTTATATTGTAACGGAGCACTCTTCACACACAACAAATCACACTGTAATGTCCCTTTAATCTAGTGGCCATTGCCTCCAAGCCTCGCCATTTCACGCACTTCGTATTCCTCGTCTCCCGCTAAGCCGCTGTCCCACTAGCATTCACTTTGCCTCGTAACATCTTTCCACCGGGGGAGGGGGGGTGGGTCGCAGAAGGACGGAAGGTCGAGTAGGGAAGTTGGTTGCCTGCCTCTCCCGCGGCGCGCTCTCCCTCAGCCTGTCCATGCTGAGTCCGGTATCGGCAGTCATGCAGAGGTTCGAAACAACTCTCAATATTTCTCGAACTAACACCTCATGCACGCTGACCATCCCACACTTGGTTGTCCCGGCCGTCCTGAACCTCCATTTCGGTGACACGCCAATAGGCGGCTCCTGCCCTCTCGCGGCGTGCCTTCCGCAGCACTGGAGTTGACTCCCGTCGCAGCAACCATGCATATGGCGTGCGGTCTCGTACAGATGCCGACAGAGAGAGCTCCCGAACCAAAATGCGGTGCCACTCACCGCGGATGCTGAAAAGGGAACTCAGGTCTCCCCTGTGCTGCATCGCAGACATGAACGTTCCGACCGCTGCAAAAAAACCGCCAGGACCTGCGCGGAACGCGCAGCACAGTCACAGCGAAAGCTGGGAGAGCACCATTTCTAAAACCCGTTGCAATCTATCTTGGGGCTACTAATACAAGTACGCTTGCAAGGTACCCACTACTCCATTAATTGATTCGGTGGCTGATGACGACGAAGAATTATGGCTGAGCCCTTTGTAATGGGTTGGAAGCATTCAACGACCCCCTCGTAATGCAATTCATGTTGTGTGACGTCTGGTTACACAAATGGCATTCTGTGACGCCTGGTTGTCGTTTCACTCTTCTACCACGAGAGAGAGAGAAATATTTTAATGAATAGCTGGAGAGGTTTGTCTGGCTTTTCGCCTGACATGCTACTCGTTATATTGCGCATGTTAACGCGGTTTCCTTCCCGACATAATGCTTGTGTAGGGTTTTTTGTGCGCCGGGTTTTCGAGCACAGGCATGGCTCAGTGGTAGAACACTGGGTTGGCACGGAGTGGACCCAGGTTTCGAACCCCGTTCCATCCTGAACATTTTTTTCTTGAAGTTTTTTCTTTTTTTTCTTATTTCGTGCGATAGTGGTTACGGACACCGGCGGCGGCGGCGGCGGACAACTACGGCACCCTTGTTGTGATCTCATAACAGCTTTCGCTGTAAAACTGGAGTCTCATCGGTGAGCACAAACACCTCCGTTCGATGACGAGGCATCCTCAAACGAAGAAGAACAGAGACCTCATGTGCGACGTGTCGTCCGCATGGCGCCGACTGGAATCTGCAACCATACCGGGGGCCCTCTGCGGCCGTCGCTGATTCCTGTCGCTGGCCGCTACAGCGCTGCTCAGAACGACTGCACAACCTTGCACAGGTCAGAACGGCCACTGTACGTCCGCGCCCATCCTGTCTCCGTAGATCCAATGTGCCGGCTGACTCTTTTCAAGCTTTCCAACGAGAAAGAACTCGTCGAACACGTCCAGAGCATCCCCCCTCCTTTGCAGCGCCCTTGCTGGCTTCCGCCCTGGTCCGTGTCCGTTTTGAATCTCAAGTGGACGGGACACCTTTGCAGCACTTCCCTCCCCACGGAGTCCCGCTCAACGGTATCGGAAACATTGCCAAATGTCCAGACCTTTGCTGTGCTTTCCTTCCCTGGCTTGTGTTTCCCACGTTTCGCTGCCTTTCGCTTCCCCTGACGCTGAGCGCGAACGTCCGTGGAACAGTTGCCCAAGTCGGAACTCTCGACAGAAGTCTCATGCTTTTCCCTATCAATTGTCTGGCTTCTCCGTCGAAGCTAGCCCAGCGTCGTCTGACGGCGCAGCGCGTATCTCAGAGACGCACTGCTCTTTCTTATCACTGTCTGGATTATCTATCGAAGCAAGTCCAGTGCCTTCTGACGTCGTTGCACGTCTCTCGGAGACGCCCTGCACACGTTTCGCGGTGGCGAGTGAACTATCGGCAAGATTTGGACGTTGAGATGAGTTCGTCAAGTGGCGGCACATCTGTTCTATCATCACTTTCCACTTCTGATCGTAACTTGCCAAAATTTCTTCAAGAGCGTCGTGTCCCAAGTCGTCCTTCGGGGGCGTTCCATACTGCCGAATCCCACCGCTGCCACCAAATGTAACGGAGCACTCTTCACACACAACAAATCACACTGTAATGTCCCTTTAAGAACGTCGTCAAAAGCCAGGCGAGACGTTTCAAGACTTTAGCCGCTGACATCGAGCGCCTCACGATTAAAGCGCTGCAGGGTGCCCCTCCTCATGTGGTGAATCTCTTCGCTACAAATACCTTTATCGACGCTGTCCGGGATACAGAGGTTCGTCGCATGTTGCGAATAGGCCAACCAGAAGATATCCGTGCCGCAGTAGTACTCGCAATGGATCAACATGATACCCTGCATACCATACGGCAGTCGTGCTGTGCAGTCCGTAATGTATCACACCACAAACATGCTGCCAAAATCGACAACACGAGTCCAACGGCAACGCTTAACGAAGGCGCTGATGTTTCCGGTGGCCAATTGGCAAATTACGAGCCTGTTTCTAAGCAGACCTTGCGTAAAGGTCTGCTTAGAAGGCCTGCTTTCTATTGTTGCTTTTTCATGTTCATGCCACTTCATGACTATACATTTCAACTATTCTCTTTTTTATTTTCAGCGCTTTGTTTCAAATTTTTGCATTACTTTTTGCGATGTTATACGTATAAGTTTATTTGATATTCTTTATGCATGATTGTCTGCCATTCCTGCTATGCCGACTTGTGAACGGGGTCGGGACCTGGTCAAGCTCTTGAGATTTTAGTCCTGTACTCCTCCTAATCAAAAAGGAAATGAAATGATTGATTGATTGATTGATTGATTGATTGATTGATTGATTGATAAAGTTCAGTCACTTGACACTGTGCGGCACACCATCAAGAAATCGCGTAACACTTCTGTAAGGCCACCTCTTGGACAAACGGCTGCAGGCGTGGATTTTCATGAAGCGTCGAGCGCACCGATTACTAAACTTAGGTGTCTTGTAAATGCCCTAGAACAATGGTGTTACCAAGCTATGTCATTACCAGCACTCACACCTTCTGTACGTCACCTGTCTTCGTGCGCTACGGGCCGGACTCAACATCCCATATATTTTTGTTGACGTCAAGTTGCTTGGAAAGACAATAAAAGCATTGGTGGACACTGGTGCCGCTGTCAACGTCCTCGACGCTTCACTAGTGGCAAGTGATCGTAGTGTAATCCAGCCTACATCCTCCGCACACCTTTTGTCCTTCAATGGCACGGAGGTTAAACAATTGGGGTCTATCTCATTAACTCTTTCATGAGCAGAACTCCATTTTTGGCGGGAAACAGAGTTTTATTGAAAAAAGTGGTGAACTCTTTTTCATAAAATGATTTTCTCGCAAGAAAAAAAAATTGGCTATTTTAGTTCAAAAGATATGAGGTGGTCACCTGAGGTGACCACCATGCAGTAGGGGTCTACTGGTCACTTTCAGTGAAAGGTCGCAAAGCAGTCTTTCTTTCCCCGCAGGGGCAAAGGGAAATTGTATGTGGCGCACATCCATCTCATTCTTGAGGTCGCTTGTATATATCTTGCAAGACACCTCCGTTAGAACGATAGAAAATAATATATTACCACCATTCTAAGGCCCTTCATGCATAGTGGTCACTCCGGGTGATCACCAACTTCAGCGACACGGTGCTCAGTATAGTGATTGAGTACAGCTTTTCATTTCTAGATTCCTTGGTATTAGCAACTCGGACGACATGATGTCCTACGTTATCAACATAATAAGATCAGTACATCAGTAGTACACTTGGTATGGGCGCTTCATTGCAATATTTCATTTTGGCGGACTAAAGGCGATCTGCTGGACAACGCATAAGGTCGATATCAGGAATCGCACAATTCAGGAAAGTTCCGACTTCGAGAATATATATTGTGAGGTTCTCGGCTGCGGCTGGCCTCGTACCCCTTAGAGACGAGACCGACGCAGAACGTTTTTACTCGTCCAAGCCTTGGCCGCGACTGCCTCACAGCGGCCGCTGAGCGCGAGCTGCGAGCGCGCCATCGTTCATCGTTCTCTTCTTCCACGGTCAGCGCGCCCGCAACCGCCGGTCCCATAATATGTATTACCGGCCTTCTAAGACCCTTCATGCATGGTGGTCACCCCAGGTGACCACCAACTTCAGCGACATGGCGCTCTGTACAGACTGAGCACAACTCTTCATTTATATATTCTTTAGTGTTAGCTACTCATAAAACATGCAGTCCTGCACTATCAACACAATAAATACAAGACATACTTTTATATCTATACAAAAATCTCAGGTCCACCGTCTAGCGCGCCATGAGGACGACGCCGGCCGGAAGAAAACAAACGTAACATGTCAAACTGAAGCCCAAACGAAGTATCGTCATATCTGTAAGATTGTCAAATGCTGTAAAAACTGCGCCATTTAAAATCCGACACTCGGGGCTCATGTGTTCCAAGAGGAAAAAATCTAGAAAAGGTGGTTACCTGGGGTGACCACCGTGCTGGAAAGAGTTAAACGTTGACGTCCTGGAAAATACCTGGCCAGTGAAATTCGTCGTTGCGGAAAGTCCGATATGGCCTATTTTCCTAGGCCTGTGACTGGGGCGCAATCAAGAAGGCGTCATGATCGACTTCTCACGGGGAGACGGGAACCCTTTTCTTCACCGAAGAAATAGGCCTGCAGACAAAAGTTACTGCCACCGTATTACAAGCGCCGTGTTAGGTGGTGGACGACGCGTGTCGAACTTAGTGCGCCGAATAATGCGTTCCCCATCACCACCACGCGATACCGACAAGGATGTCCGCAAGGTCATTGCTGCTTGCTCTGCAGTCCTCCCACCATTTTCTGGGACTTGGTTGCCAGCTACACTCGACAGTGCCATCACGGGGGATGTTCTCTTCGAGATGACCTTACGTTCCACTCCATCTAGAGAGACAGCGGCACCTCGAAGCTTGCTTGCTTGCGTTCGCCGGCACCACCCACGTGTTCATTGTGAATATAAACAGTCATCCGGTAAAGCTAAACCGCGGCGAACAAGTTGGCGAGGCCTCAGAGGTCGATCATCTGTTAATGGCTTCACTGGTATCGACAACGGACACTAGTGCCGCCCAGTCATTGTCCCCGACACCTCTACCCTGGAATTCGTTCAACTTCGGACCGCAGCTCACGGAAGAGGAGGTAGAAGCCATAAAAGCATTGCTGGAGCAGTACCGGGAGACCACTGCCATATCCTCAAATGAGCTTGGTTGTACTCCATTAGTCGCGCACCACATTGATACGCAAGGGCACGCACCTATTCATCACCAGCCTCGTCGCGTCGCACCATCCGAACGCCGTATCATTCAAGAACACGGGACTGAAATGTTGGAACACGGTGTTAGTTCCGAGTCCAACAGCCCTTGGTCATCCCCTGTGGTACTGGTGAAGAAAAAAATGGTACTGTAGCGCCATCATTATCATCATTTTGACTTGCCACCGCGCCGCGCCTCTCGTGCAGCTCATGCTTAGCTCGAGCCGCGAGACAGTTAGAACGGGTTCACGCGCCTGGCGGAACTGGACGCCGGCAGTTGCCGCAGCTCCATTTGGCCTTCGCTCAATAAAGTGGCGAGACAGCGGCACGGCCACGTTGGCCGCCTTCACGACGACGTCTCTCGCCTCTCGTCTCCTACGGGGAAAACCTACCGCCCGCTTCCGACGAGCCGCGAGTTCCTGGGTTTCCCCTCCGTCGACTCGAGCTCTAAAAGCCAACCCGCAGCTCTCCCTTTACTACGACTTTTCTTCCCCGGCTACGACTCCTTTTACCTCGGGTCCTGACACAGGAGCACCCATTCCTGCGCCCGACCACGACGACCAAGGTAGAAGACGCCCCTGCGTGGACCGACCTTCCCGAGGACCTCCCCGAGGGTACGTGGGTCCGTCACGCATGCCGGCCACTCGCCCGTCTTCCCCAACCTCGACGGCCCGTGACACCCCTGAGACGTCAGACTCCACGGTGGCAACCTCGCTGCACGCGCTGGAGTCTGCCACAGACACGGACATCGTCACGCCCGCTATTAGCCCCCCCAGTCGCGGAGGCATCGCCATCGACGATGTCCAACCAACCCGACTCTTCATCGGACTCGTCGCTCTGTGCATTTTGCCACCTGCGACCAGCATTGTCCTCGAAGTCTACCGCAGCAGAGGTGCGGGCCCATCACGAGCTACGGCCGACCGTGCATAATGCTGCGACGATGACGGAAAATCCCGAGGACTGCCCGCCTGGCTCGACGCAGGGAGAGCAGACCACCTCCACCCCACCGGATACGCAGGCAGACAACCCGCCTGCCGCTCCGCACACGCGCTCTCCTGTACCTACTGACCAACGTGTTGCTCTGCGACTACAGCTAACGCACCTTCCCTTCCTTCCGGGTCCAGTGCGTTTCCCGTCATCCCTAACGTGCGCCCTTCCAATCAACTGGGCCTCCAGGCGAATGACAGGACCGAAACAGAGGCCACGTGCTCCACAATTTCAATGCCATATACCGGCCCGTGACAACTGTGACGCCACAGGCCCACCGCTGGATGTCGCGTCGCACGACATCTGCTCTGACTCGAACACCTTGTCGAGTGATCGGCGCACGCCGACGCATCACACGTCATCAAAGGCCGGACAAAGCCATCTGTCGGTGCCCTCCGAGTCGGCTCGTCATCACGTTAAACCATGTCGGATCACGTCTGTACACAGCGCACGACTTGCGACTCTTCTGCGCTCTACACGGCAGACCGTGCAGCAGCCGCAGCTGCTGATGTGCTGCCGCAAACGACGTTACCGGTACCATCGCCACACCACCTGCGTCGCCCACCCACCCCGGCGACGGTCACACCGACGTACGGCTAAACCCGCTGGCCTAGACGTGCTACGTTTACGCTGCACCGGGTTTTTCAGACACCTTCACCCGAGTGTGCCCAAGAACCGCCAGCATCACAAGAGATTGTGTGTGTGCGAACTTAGTTGTGCTGCACTGCGCAATTTTTCAGCCCACTCCCGATTTACACATTATTGTTTTTGCTTACTCCTCCCAAAAGTGAACCTTCGTCGCCGCCCTCGCCCGCTGCGCAACACTCAGAGCCGCCCACCAGAGACTTACTGGTTCCTGAATGATGGTCCATGCACGTTGACGACTACGACTTCCATGGACCCTCTTGGCTCGTTTCATGAACACTTCTGTATATAGACTATTTTACAGATGGGTCTGAGTGCCGCCATATTGGGCTGTTAACCTTTGTGTTTTGCATCTTTAACAACCAAACGAACAGTGTTACGGTAGACAGATACGCATGAAAATGGTTGGGTTGGTGCTTACGATGTTACGTGACCTTATTAATTCACGTCGCTATATACAAAAACAAGAAAACATCGGCTTAACAGCCCAAGATGGCGGCGCCCAGATGCATTACGGGAAATAGTCTATACGCTTTCATCGTTTTTCATTACGGGTTCATTTGTGCGGGGGGGGGGGGAGTAATATGTAGCGCCATCATCAACATCATTTTGACTTGCCACCGCGCCGCGCCTCTCGTGCAGCTCATGCTGAGCTCGAGCCGCGAGACAGTTGGAACGGGTTCACGCGCCTGGCGGAACTGGACGCCGGCAGTTGCCGCCGCTCCGTCTGGCCTTCGCTCAATAAAGTGGCGAGACAGCGGCACGGCCACGTTGGCCGCCTTCACGACGACGTCTCTCGTCTCTGTCTCTCGCTACAGTACCATCTCGTTCTGCGTTGATTATAGAAAGCTGAACAGTGTTACGCGCCTTGACGTATATCCACTGCCTCGTTTGGATGACGCCTTGGATCGCCTCAAAGGGGCGCGCTACTTTTCCACACTAGACTTGTTGTCCAGGTATTGGCAGGTTCCCGTTGCATCCGACGATGCAGAAAAGACTGCTTTTGTCACACCAGACGGGCTCTATCACTTCAATCGCATGCCGTTCGGACTTTCCAACGCCCCAGCGACGTTTCAACGTCTCAAGGACAAAGTTTTGGGCCATCTTAAGTGGACTATGGCACTCGTATTCCTCGACGACGTCATAGTATATGCCTCAACGTTCGACGAACATCAGCATCGCCTGGAATTGGTTCTGCAGGCATTATCGTCAGCTGGCCTCCGGTTGAAACCTAAGAAGTGTTTCTTTGGATTTCACGAGGTCACGTATTTAGGCCACGTCGTAAACCAAAGAGATGTTACGCCTGACCCGGAAAAGCTCTGTGCTTTAGCTTCTTATAAAGACCCTTGCACAGCCAAGGAACTCAAGAGCTTCATGGGGTTTGCCTCCTATTTCCGGCGCTTTGTCAAAGACTTCGCCAGTCGTAGCGCTCCTCTGACTGCTTTATTAAAGAACAACACTCAGTGGACGTGGGGACAGCAGCAGCAGGCCGCCTTCAATAACATCAAGCAGGCTTTGCTGCAGCCACCTACACTTGCCCATTACGATTAATCGGCTTCTGTTGTCTTGCACACGGACGCCAGCCAAGTTGGACTTGGTGCCGTACTTCTGCAAGAAGATTCCACTGGCGAGCAGCGGGTGTTGTCGCATGCTAGCCACCAGCTCTCAGATGTGGAACAACGTCATCACTCGTCAGAGCTGCAGTGTCTGGCTGTCATCTGGGCCGTCCAGAAGTTTCGGCCCTATTTGTATGGCCGCCACTTTACAGTCGTCACTGACAACAAATGCATTAGTCTGGCTGCAGTCTTCGACCAACTTCACACCAAAGATGGCCCGCTGGTCGCTTCAACTACAAGAATACGACTTCACCATTGTACACAGAAGTGGTGCGTCATATCAAGATGCCGGCTTTTTGTCGCGTTATCCGGCATCTGTCAGCATTGTTGGTGACCTACGAAGTGCACAAGTTCGTGACCCGGAGCTCCTCTCAATCGTAAACATCGTTCGCTCTCGCAGCACTGACCAATCCAGTTCACGTTATGAAAGACTACGGCGCTATTACAAAGTGGAAAACGGCTTGCTTATCACGTTAGGCGCACCAGCCGAGGCTCGACCCTGTGGCTACCTGTAGTGCCTCAATCTATTCGTCCCCAAATACTCAAAGCCCTCCATGACGTAGCTACAGCAGGCCACCTCGGGTGTTCGAAAACATATGCCAGAGTGTCCGAGCGGTTTTGGTGGTTGAACATGTACCAGGAGGTGAAAGCTTACGTCGCGGCATGCCCAACTTGCCAATTTCGCAAAGTGTCTACCACCGCTACAGGGACTCCAGTGCAGCCTATTGAGCCACCTACTGGTTCGTTTGAAATGATAGGAATGGACCACATCGGCCCTTTCGCGAAGACGAAGAACGGCAACAGGTACATCCTCGTCGCCGTCGATCACTTCACGAAGTGGATCGAAGCCGAAGCGGTACCCGATACGACTGCTGAACACGCCGTTAATTTCGTACGGACCAAACTGGTGACGCGGCATGGCACTCCCAAGCGCTTGCTCATGGACCGCGGAAGTTCTTTCATGTCACGAGAGTTTGAAACTGCTTTGACATCGTACGCAATAGACCACACCACCCGCAATGCAACGGCCTCGTTGAGCGGGTAAATCGCACTCTTACCGATGTGCTGGCGTCGTACGTGAACAAAACACACACCAACTGGGGCTGTTTTCTACCCGATGCTGTATTTGCCCTCAACATAGCAAAGCAAGAAACCACGCAGGAGACTCTATTTTCACTTGTTTACGGACGAACGCCATCAATTCCCCTTTACTCGCAGCTTGGCATGAAGTGCAATGGCCCTATTGATTCTGCACAAACGATTGCTCAGCGCCGCCTACAAGCCAGGCAACACATGGTTGACGCCACGGCCCGTATGCAAGCAACCAGTGCCATGAACCGTCGTCCACCTCCTTCCTATAAGTCAGGAGGCATTGTTTTGTTTAGACGCACAGTATGCCTTCCCGGACGGGCTACAAAGTTTTTACCACGATTCAAGGGCCCTTACAGCGTCGTATGTCGCTTAGGGCCCGTCACTTACCGCCTTGCAGACTTACCCGAAAATCGACCAGCCGGGACACACCACATTTTTCCGGAGCACGTCTCCCACATGAAACGGTACTTCATATGAAGAACTCGACCACTGCATTACACGGTCAACTCAATGCCACGGGCCAAACGGACACACGCAGGAAGAAGCAGCAGTTTACTTGGGACAGTTTACAGGTCACCACCCAACTCCGTAAAAACATTTTTACACCGCCTTCCTTCTCCCCCCCCCCCTCCGGTGAAAAGATGTTAGGAGGTAACAGTGGGATATGGGCTCAGAAGAGGAGCAGTGAAGAGCGAGACAGAAGGAGCTGGAAGATGGCAGCCAGTTTCCGAAGTAAAGCGGTTAGCTTTGCTGTCTGTGTGTTTTCTACGTAACAATATTATCTTCTCGTCGTTAGCAAGGACGCTGAAACACACAAGGCACATCTACGTAAACTCTTCAATCGACTCCATGACTACGATCTGGTTATTAATGTTGAAAAATGTCAGTTTGGGGTCTCCGAGGTCGCATTCCTCTGACATTGCATCACCTGCTGTGCCATGCCAAGAACAAAGGGGCCAGGAACTTCTGTCAAGCCGTAATCGCGGCTTTTAGTCCTGCCTCCTCCTCTTTCAACGTAAACGAAAAATAAAGCTTGATTGATTGATTGAAAAAGACGGCATCACTCCTCTGCCTGACAAGATTCAGGCTATTATCGACTACCCGCCACCAAAGTACGTATGTAGTCTGCGACGTTTTCTCGGACTCGCAAATTGTTATCGCCGTTTCATTCCTACATGCTCTGCCTTGCTGCAGCCTCTTGAAGCACTACTGTCGGCTTAGAAAGCTGAGTTGGCCGCACTTCCCTGGGACACCGGCACTGATTAAGCCTTCACCGCCGTTAAGTCCAAACTTGCCAAAGTCACTCTCCTGCACCATCCTTCACCAACTGCTTCCACTAGCCTTATTGTGGACGCATCCTCACAAGCAGTTGGAGCCGCTCTTTAAGGGGCCCTGCAACACTTTTTGAGCATGGTCAGAAAACGCTGCCGATCGGTAATCGAGGCTCCCGAGAACGCGCGAGTCAAATATTACAGCGCAGCACCCGCCCTGGAATTCACAATAAATTCTCAAAATCAGCAAAAAATTGCTTTCTCTTCTCTCGACAAATGACGCTACAAGCTCAAAAATCACTCGTCACAGCCATTATATTAACCATTGGCTGATTTGAGCATGGAGCGCTCGGTAGTTACAGGGGCCGCCGCGGGAGGCTGTGACTTGTCCACGCGTGCGCGCGCGATCGTAATGAAAATTCGCGTAGTGGAAGAAAAAAAAAGATGAAAAGCGCTCAAGGTCACGAGGCGCGCGTGACGTACTTCCCCCGTGCCGTCCTCCCTGCTTAGCCTCCAGCGCTTTCGTCGGGACGAGAGAAGAGAGAATGCAATTTCAGTGTGCGATAACTCTTTCTAACTCCACTCGTGCCGGAGGGATGCTAGAAATTTTCGTGGCGGTGAATTCGTGAGACAATAAGCTCCTTCAGTGAATCCATTCCATGGCTACTTGGAAAAGTGTTGCAGGGCCCCTTTATTCAATGGATCAATGGTGCATGGAATCTCATCTGCTTCTTTTCCCAAGAGTTACGCTACACTGAGCGCCGATACAGTACTTTCGGGAGGGGCTTCCTCGCCGTTTACCTTGTGGCGAAGGTACTGTCTTGAAGGGCGAGCATTTGCCATTCTTACCGACCGCAAGGCTGTTTCGGCTTTACGCTCCTGCAGTGCCACCCATACTGCTAGAGAGCTTCGGCACCTTGCTTTAATTGCCCAGTTCACCACAGACATACGCTACGTCAAAGGCAGCCTTAACAGTGCAGCGGACGCTCTTAGTCGCATTACCATCAACGCCGCAAGCCCCATCGACCTTTCCTTGTCTTCACTCGCGGAGGCGCAAGCATTGGATGATGAATTTCCACGACTCCGATCATCTACATCCCTTCCGTTTAGAGCAAGCTAACTTTCCCGACCATGACGTCACGCTCTGGTGCAATGTTTGAAACTGTACTCGCATCTATGTTCCTTCAGATCTGCGTCGTGCTGTTTTTGATACCCTGCACTCAATCTGCCATCCAGGCCGTACGAGCTACGCAACACCTGGTCACAGAACGCTATGTCTGGCCTCGCATACGCGCTGACATTCGTGACTGGGTTCGCACTTGCACAACGTGTCAGCGTATCAAGGTACAACGGCACACCAAGCCTCCATGGGGAAAATTCCCGCTCCCTGATGCACGTTTCGACACCATTCATCTGGACATCATCGGACCTTTGCCACCTTGCCGTGGATATACGTATTTGCTTACGTGTATTGACAGTAAAACAGACTGGTGGGCTAGTTGGTACATCATCTCGAAGACTTAGCGCAAGAAAACATGTCCTCGTCCCTACCTTGCGTCCTCGTGTTTTCGTGCGCTAAGTCTTCGAGGTGTATTGACAGGTACACAAGGTGGCCTAAAGCAGCTCCAATGCCCGACATAACGGCGGAGACAGTTGCTCGTACTTTTTGGTCTACCTGGTTTAGCCGTTTCGGCGTGCCGTCAACCGTGACTATCAAGGCAGACAGTTCGAGTCGGCACATTTCACTTCTGTTACATCTTGTACGGGTTGTGCGCGCATTCGCACCGCTGCTTATCATCCTACGTCCAATGGCATCGTAGAGAGATTACATGTTCACTTGAAAGCAGCACTGTACTCTCAGCCTCACGCCGAAGATTGGGTATCACAACTCCCCATCGTGCTTCTCCGCCTTCGACCAACACTCCTACCAGAACTTGCCGGCTCTGTAGCTGAGATGGTTCATGGCTGCACACTGCGTTTGCCCGGTCACCTTGTCAAACCAGTACCTACGCAGACTGTTTGGGATACCATCTTCCTTTCGTACAGCGTCTGCTCACACGAATAAGCACGACGTTTTTCTGCCCACAAACCTACACACATGCTCACACGTTTTCGTGCGAGTTGCGCCTCACCGCGCTCTTCAGACCCGCTAAGACGGACCCTGCCCAGTCATCAAATGCTGTGAACATCATTTCACAATCCTATTCAATGGGCTTGAAGACACAGTCGCAATCGAAAGGATCAAGCCGGCACCCACGATTGAGAGCTCCGTTTGCCATCTTCTTCAAGTGCCCATGGCCACCTGTGGGAACCTGTGGCAGACTTTTCTTCTTCTTATGGTGCACATCATATTGGGACATCAGCTGATAGTGGGAAACTGCTTAGAAGGAGAAAGATGTAGTTCCAAGAATGGCGTAGAAGCATAAATGAACCACTTTGTGTTTTCCTAAACCATGCTTCAGAGTGCTACAGGTGCTTTGTTTCGTTCTTTAAGGTGCGTGTAACGCCCATCACGTTATACCAAATCATTACACTCATAATACAAATGCGCTATCAAGTTACAGCCAATGAAAGTGACGCGATACGTGCCAAAGTAGAAGAGATTTTTCAAGATGATGTTACACTACTTTCCAATCTTCGTGGTCTCCGCCGGTCATAGTCGTAACACAAAGACTGGCAGATCCCGCGCATTGTGGGAATCGGTGTAATGCGAGGCCGCCAGCAAGAGCAAATTACCCTTTACATAACATGCAGATCATGATTTACGTTTTACGACCTGTCATTTATGTTCGTCATAGAGTCACGTCACGCAACACCAATTTTGGTGTATATCAAGCTAGCAAAACGGCTGCGAGCGCACCATGAGCATGGCATGTAAGTCAACCTTGTACATGACATGCATGTCATGACTTTCATGATACCACCTGTCATTTATGTTCGTCACACAGTAACGTCGCGCAACGCCAAATTTGGTGTATATCAAGCTAGCGAAACGGCCGCGAGCATGCCATGAACGTAGCATGCAAGTTACGTTGCACATGACATGCGCACCATGATTTTCATATTACCGCCTGTCATTTATGTTGGTCATGCAGAAATATCTAAACATACCAATTTTTGGGTATAGCAAGTTAAGGAACCGGTCGCAGGAGCACCAAGGCCATGGCGAGTAAACCATACCGTTCATGACAAGTTATCCATGATTATAATGATATGCCCAGTCATTCATGTTCGTCCTACAGTCATGTTATGCCACACCAATTTTGATATAAATCCCATTAACGATACTGTCTGGAGAGCACAAAGTCGTTGGCGGCTAGATACGCTCAAAGTCGCCGAAGTTCGCTAAGAAATGTTTGTATTTAAAAGACAGAACACTACGTTTCTGCGTTGACTACAAAAAGCTGAGTGGTATGAATAATCAAGCCGTGCATATATTGTCGCGCATCGATGATTGACTAGAAAGACAGGCCAAGTATTCTTCATCTATAGACTTGAGAAGTGGGTTTCTGCAAATTGATTTTGGGGAACGAGACAGTGAAAAAGCCGCCTTTGTTACACCGGCTATCCTGTATGGACTGAATGTGCTGCCCCTCGTCCTGTGTTCCGCACCCGCTACATTTGAAAGAATGATTCGTGCTGTTGTCATCGGTATGAAGTGGGGCACTTGCCTTGTTTGCCCGTATGACATCGTGCTGTTTTCGATCACCTTTGAGAACAGTTCGCCAGAGCCTGTACCGAGTTTTAGTGCATGAACGCGTGAAGCCATAAAGCAGCACTTCGTCTAAAGATAGCACGACGAAGTCATGCAGCCATCCCAGAGCCCGTGGGCGTCTCTAGTGGCTTTA
>JALIZH010015002.1:0-162500 GCA_030522465.1 Rhipicephalus appendiculatus
ATGGTCACTGTTTTCTTGCATGTGCTCACCAGGTAAAAATTTAACTTGTATGTATCCATGGTAATGTTTGTGGGATTGTTTAAAAGAAGTGTGCAGTTGAACATCAATAAAACAGTCACATTCAACTCAAAAAACACCTTAATGAGATGCTGTGTGTTTGTTATAGCCATATATTCACCAAAACAGATGCTGATATCAATGAGAAGCATTGTAGATTTACTGTTACAGTAAAAGCTCGTTAATTCGAACTCGAAGGGGGCTATAAAATTGTTCGAATTAAGCGGAGTTCGAATTAGTGGGCGGGCGCTAGAATGAATGGACATCACGCCACACTGAGCGGGCAGAACCCAAAGAAGCCACCTCTAGACTTCGTTATCGCGAATTAGGCGCTACTACTCTTTCGTGGCAGATGATTTTGTAAATTAGGTTCATTGAGCTCTAACAGCGAACAGAAATTAATTGTTCAGTGAGTGATATGCCAAGCAAAAAGCGCCGACATGCACTCATGTGAGCAGTGAGCCTTAACGTCTGAATATATGATGCTATTTATGCTCGAAAACACGTTTATTTACATGGCAGGGATAATGCAAATCAAAATTAAAAGTAATCAGTAATTTGCATTTGCTTGCTTTTCTTCTGCCGTGACTCCAGGAGCATCGTTTGCAGCTTGCTCGAGAGCTCCAGTGCAGCATGCGAATTCTCATCTGCTGAGAAATGGTGCTGTTTCGTTGTTCTGCATCTGTAGTAAACTTTGTTCGGTTTGGTTTTGCAACACATTGTTATCCCTCGGAGCCGACTTCTGCGAGAAGCGATGAAAATCAGGGTCTCCCAGTTTGAATGAACCGTTGTGGATGCCGACATGTTTGAATTATCGGGAGTTTTCCCCCCCATAGAAATATAGGGGGTGTGCCGGCACGAGGGCGTCAGTTCGAATTAACCAATTTTTACTGTATATTAACACTACCATTTTAAAGGTTTGATTGCATCAATAGAAATAATCTAATGGCATTTGCTTGTTACAGAATTTATGCAAATTGCTCGTGTTTTGCTTTAATGTTCTCAAGAAAAGTGTGACTCCATGTAATGCAAAACTCGTGCATTAGTATGATTGTAATAGAGTCAAAAGCTGCATAGCAGGATATGAGTGATGCCACTGGGTAAGTTGTAAATTAATGTTGACCATTGTGCTTTGCATAATGTCAGCTTCTCTTGCATTTCTTTGCATGTGAATGTAGCTGCCATGACTGAGGTTGAATCACAAAATCTCATGGTGCCTCAGCAAGTCATATGTTGATGTGCTGATATTTTGTGTGTTGTTTAGATGGATGGGAGAGGTTGACGCATCCCTTCAAGAAGCTTCCTTATGGCAAGTGGGAACTGACCTTACCCCCAAAGCCCGATGGCTCCTGCCAAATCGCCCACCTTGACAGAATCAAGGCAGGCAACCATTCTTGCATATGCTCTGCATGGTCATGTTTTCTTCATTTATTGCTGAGCATACTGCGTTATTGATAATTGGTTGCTTTGTTACGCTAGCTAACGTCAGCTTTGTCTTTTTTTATTGTACCCATTAAAAACTAAAAGTTTCTTAACACAAAAGGATGTTCTACGCATGAAACATCTCAGCCCTGTTTGTTGATCTTAAGGGGAGATGCGAGTTGGGAAAAAAGTTGCGTTAATCTGTAGCCTAGGGTAATGAAATTTTCGCTGTATATATAGGCTTTTATGCTGATTTCAAATATGTAATTAGTTTTATAGTAAGTTGCACAGTTTTCGTTTTGTGCCAGGACAATGTGTAAAGTATAGTTCGTTTTGTACAAACTTTTTATGCCACTAAACTTTTACGGTTCTGAGCCATTAATAGCTCATATTGCTCCACATTAACTCTGGAATGCAAATAACTTTCAAGAAAGTGCGTATAAAACATTTTGATGGTCAATAAAAATTGTAATGCGAGAATTCTTAGAATCCTCAGCCCACACTAATTGCTTACTTTAGGTTAATAATAATTATACAGGTGATATCAAGTTTAAAAGGAGATACTTGCACCCTTCACATGTTAAGGAATATGTGGACAAAATTTCATCCTGATCGGGCTATCAGAAGTACGAAAAACATGATGTAGAAACTCAAGAAGTTGACCAAAAATGGATCTTGAGAAAAACTCATTTTAAAGTTATAAGTGAATGCTCATCTGTACAGACAAGATGTGTTATTTAAGATGATTTATTCCATCAGGAGAGCTTGGAAATCATGGTTATTTTGAGCCTGAGGCCTTAGTGAACCCCTCATGCGAAATGCAATGGCAAGCAGCCAGATGAAAATTTCCAGGGGACTCTAGAAAATGAACACTTTTTAGTTTTTTAGTAGCCACATTGTGCACTTTAAAAGTGATTTTAACCTACTTTGAGTTTAATTACAATCTTCAGTTTTTTTTGTTGTGAAAGTAGGGAAACAAAACTTATTAAACAAATGAAAACGAAAAAATAAGTAATTTTAAAAAAAAAACTTGCGTTTTTCGACTCACATCTCCCCTTAATGCAACATAAAGTATCCAACATGCAATACTAACATGGAATGCTAAATTTGTATATGCAGTGATACTTCAAGTAACCTCTAAATATTTTTAAACACCTTCTTGTGTAATCTGGGTTCATAACATTTACAGTGAAACCTTGTTGTAACAAAGTCGCATCTGACTCAAAAGAAGTTTTGTTGTATCTGAATATTCTTTGTAATTGACCTTTTGAAACGCTGTATTTATGTCATGACTTTTTATTTACTTACTAGTTATAACTGATGATTTGTTATATCGAGGTTTGACTGTGGACAGCTCCAGTTATGATAATGACAACATATAAACATAGCAGTTTATCTGGAAGAAAGTCTTACCAGACTTGCCAGTAAAGACCGGCTTCATCCTGTGATTAATATAGCATCGATAATATGGTAAAAGCTTGTACTGCATGCACCTTGGTGATTCAATAATTAAAAAAAAATATCTCTTTGGGTTCCTTTGGGGTTTTCCTCTCTGTGCTTATTATTCTAAGAGTATTAGAAAAATATTTTTGAATATGCACTGTTCGACTCCTTATTTGAAACTTTCAAATATTCGCACACCCCTACTCATGACTGTACACCTGAATGTCTCTGAGCTCAGGCAAATTGGTTTAATTAACATAACAACCACAGTTATCTATGGCCATTATGTGGCAAAATTTGACAGCAGAATAGCCATTTGGTTGCCCTGTTTGTGTAGTATAACTTGTTCCCATGTCAAACAGGAGTTTGCAAGTTTTGGTCATAGGAGGGAAATATTTCCTGTACAGATCTCACCTTGAGCCATTAAAGGCATAAAATAACTTAAAAGCATATTGTGATAGCTTAGAATGCATTATAGACAGGAATATGTCCCTCAATGGTTTACATCATCTTGTTGATATGTTATAACATTCCTTCGGTTTGCGGTTTTGGAAATGGGCATAATATACCTCTGAGTTTCGACTGTTCAAATGGCTATAAATTTTGAACTAGCTGCAAGCGCACATGTTCAGGCATGTCTGGAGAAATGAAAATGACTTTGTGAACAACATTGGGCACATATCACTGCACAAACAAACATCAACAACAGCAACAAAAAAAAAACTTTGCAATTGAGGGAACCATTTGATGGTTCCTTATAATTATAGGGCACCATTTGATGCTCCAAAGTTTCCCTGAAACTCCCCTTTTACTGCTTCATAGCTGCTTCAAAACAGCTTTATTGCTGCTCCCTAAGCTACTCCAAAAGACTGAACCCCACTTCCACCCCTGAAGAAGTATCAACATATAGCCAAGAGCTCGACGAAAGCTCATCTGGTCATGTAGCATGTTGCACATAAAGAAAATTACGGTCACTGACCAAGTCAAAAAAAAAGAAAGGAAAAGTTTTTGACGTTTCAGAGCCTGTACAGGTTCCTTGTCTACAATGCAGTGAACGTAGCACCACTGTCCAGCTTTATCAAAAACTGTGACTTTTTTTTTTTCAATTAATCAGTGACCATAATTTTCATTATGTGTATGTACTACCATGTTGCGCACAAAAATGGTTCAAGATAGGAAATAGTATGTAGGATAGGAAATGGTATGTAATGTACAAATGGAATGGTAAAAAATGTGCTGACGGGTCTTGATGAAATATTTGTTGACGTTACATCATTGCACACCACTAGACTTGGAAGTGTATGTATGTTTTGTGTGTGCACCTGCTCATGTTTAGGTACAGTGCGAAAATGACAAAGATGAAGTAAAACAGAAAGGACATGGACAAGCGTTGTACCTAAACATGCTACCTTGCCAACTAGCCCAATTTTCAGTACTGTGCGCTCATGCTTTCTAGCTAGCAGCTAGAAAACAAAAAACCTTGGTGACAGACATAACATGTTAATGCAGGATATTGTTTTGCTCAAGATTTGGTTTATTTGCAGATTGTCATTCTCAACAAATCCACAGGCGAGCTTGCAGACAGGAACAGCCCTTGGGCCACGTACGTTGCCCGGGATCAAAATGTCCCTGTGTATGGTCAGCGCTTCTGGGATCCTCCAGAGGAAGACGTAAGGGTTACGGTTGGAAGAATTAATAATAATTTGTGAATTGATGCAACTGTATAAATACATGGATTGAAACAAGCAATAAGTAGACAGATATGTGGCACCTTTGAAAGAAAGCATTATTTTGGCAGCAACTTAAAATTTTTCATTATCTGATCTAAGGAACACTTAATTATACTAGCTTTTGGAAACAATTTCAACTTGGTTCATACTTAAAATAGTGACAGAAATTGGTAAATAAAGGTAAGGAATCATAGACAGCATCATAACATAAGTGTCACTATTTTAAACATGCATTTTATCTGTTGGATTGTGTTGTTTTTTTAAAATAGTAGAAAGACTCGATTGATACATAAAATTGTTTGTTTGAATGAGTTTTGAAGAGTTCTTATTAGTGGTGTAATGTATAGCAGCACATATCTCTACTTGTACATGTTAATTATAGAATAGTGATACCATCATATAATTTGCAGAGGTGTAAGCCTGACGCATGAAAGATAAATTTTTTGTTTGGGTTACAAAAGACAAGTTACTGTTTTTGCGAGCGGAGCAGCAAGCAAATGCATAGTTGACATTACTGGGACATTTTTATGTAAGGTATTGAGAGCACAATTGATTCGCCAGTACTATGCAATTGCTTAGTCGAATGCTCTAACACTTACTAAGGATTATGTTACTTTCAAGGTCTTCTGCTTATTTGTCTGATTAGATTGGTTATGTTCTGTCCCCTACTTGACAGCGTTACAAATTCAAGCATCCCAAGGTACCACTGCCCGAGAGCCTCCGCATTTATGAATGCCACGTTGGCATTGCATCTGAGGACTACTGGGTTGCTAATTATGCAAATTTCAAGGACAATGTTCTTCCTCGAATCAAGCACCAAGGTATGTCACTAGCCAAATGAAGAGATCCCTGCAACAGCCCTTGTGAAACATATGCAAAACACATTGTCAGTTCAAAGTACCACTTGGCAAACATATCCAGTGATTTTTTCATGGGTATGAACTTGGAGAATGCAAAGATCTGAATGTTTGTCCTGCATTTTCCTTTTCAGTTGCCGTTGCTTTCCAATATAATTTCAACTATGCATGCATTTTAACAAACCCTAATGTTACACACCCTCCTTCACTTTTGTGGACAGTTAAGCGTGGCTGAGCTTGGTGTCTCTAGCAGGCCACCATGATAATGTCACTCCACTTGGTTTAGCTACTTTCTTGCAAAACAACCTGCTCATTTGCTGTCCGCTATTTGACATACCTTGTTCCCCGTTTCCTGGGCATTTTTCTTGTGCAACTGCTGTGTGGGCAGCTTCAGTTTTGTCTTGGCAGAAAGCCATTAGCTGTCAGCCAAAGGTGAGGGTTCATTCCTGGAGAATTTACAGCTCTTGTTCACTATGTGCTAGAAGTGTGCACACGAAGCTGGTATGCACTGCAGACTTGGTGTTTTGTCATGTTGTATGCTGATTTTATTCTCTTGTTTGTAGGTTACAACGCAATTCAAATCATGGCTATCATGGAACACGCATATTACGCATGTTTTGGCTATCAAGTAACATCATTTTTTGCAGCTTCCAGGTAAAATTGACCTTGGCCATTCTTTTTAATAAGTGTAATAGATGCTAGTTTCTATGAGTTGTAACCATGCATGTGATTACTTGGATAAGAACACTTTGTGGTGACATTGTTTCATAATTTGCCATTGAACTTGTAACCAAAAAAACTAAGTTGATGCTGTAAATAAATTGCTTTATGTGGAGTTGAAGAAGTGAAATTCATTACAAGCCATTCTCTGCCGCTAATGCTAAAAAGCTTTTTTAAAATCGTGATGTTGTTAGTGAGGCAAACATTTATTAGTATATTTGACCAATGTTTGCTTACTGAGGAAATGGTCTGCAGGGAGATACCTTGTAGAGTGTAATCTGTAGAACAAGAGCATTTTGAAGTACTCGCACCTTGCCTTCAGCATTACCCTTCTGCAAATTTTGCTACAGAGGCTAAGTGGGGATATGGATTTGCTGATTTTGCACACACTTCACGCTTCCCAGTGTGTGTATTGCAAACAATTGAACTCATGTGCTGTGAAAAGAAGCCTGCAGCACCTTTCCTAGTAATCACAGAATGACTTCATTAAAGGAGTTTATTGCCTCCCGAATCAGCTGCCGTAGAAGTTTTTAGAATCTGCCAAGTACAAGCGAAGTTACAGGAATTTATTGCATACTTGAAGCGCTTTCTTTCTCCTTTAGTAGGAGCGCTGAAAGCTACACAGGGAGGGGGATGACAAGGTGCAAGAAGCTACATCCGTGCGTCAGCGCGGATGTAGCTTCTTGGTCCCTTGTCATCGGATGCATGAGCATCGGATCATACGTCGAACGAAGGCAGCGCCACTGTCCTGGTCTCTACAAACTAGGGTGCACAGGCACATTTCAGTTTAGAAAAGGCTATTAAAAAAAAGAACATCATTGTCAGCACTGATATAGAGACCATTAACTGCATGCACCAGTAAAAGGTCACAGGAACGCCATCATATGGCCATCACATGACCAGTCACAGCATACAATCTTTCCATTCGTCTAAATTCGAGTTCTGAGTGTGTGTCTGTCCCTGTAACAGAAATCAGTAAGTTGACATTAGTTTTTGAGCCATTTCGCTCTCTGCAACCACAGAGGCAAAATGAGAATAGCGGCAAGGACTCTTGCAGTCGGTACGGCACTCCAGAAGAGCTGAAAGCGCTTGTGGACCGTGCGCACGAGATGGGCATCTACGTGCTGCTGGACGTGGTGCACAGCCATGCATCCAAGAATGTCCTGGATGGCCTGAACCAATTTGATTGCACCAACAGCTGCTTCTTTCACGATGGAGGTCGTGGAACGCACCCGCTGTGGGACAGCCGGCTCTTCGACTACACACAGTGAGCACATATGTTGTTAAAACTTGCTGTGTGGCTAGTTGGCAATATTTCATCTTGACAATTATTGCACTTATGTTTCATAAGCGGCCTTTGCTTATGTGCACTGTCGTTAATATATATATATATATATATATATATATATATACATATATATATATATTGTCGCAACGCGGAAAGAACAGGATGCAGGACCACGGTGCGACAAGGAAGGACAAGGTCTGTATTGACTATCGACAGATCACAAGAGCATGACGCGCCAACATCGTCTTCCTCAGAGGAATGGTGGTTGCTGCTTGTGCTCGTCACTTCGTCGTTCTTCCTGCTGACTTTTTGTCGTGACAGTATATATATATATATATATATATATATATATATATATATATATATATATATATATATATATATATATATATATATGCTGAAGAATAACTTCGGTTGCCGCAAAGGTTACAAGTATAAAAATAGATGCGCCTTCACATAACAACTGTTTATTCTGCCGACGTTCCCATCAAAACGTTGGCAGAATAAACAGTTATGTGAAGGCGCATCTATTTTTATACTTACACATATATATATATATATATATCTATGTATATATAAAATATATAGGATACTTTACGCACAATAAACAGTTGCTAGTGAGTGCTGTTTCTGCGGTCTGGTTGTGAGTATGTCGTGTGCAAATATGTGTGTGTATGAGGGAGTGCCAAGTTGCTGTTCATATTCAAGAGCACATATGTGTTACGTTGGCTACTGGCTAACGTCAGGGGTCTCCTGAATGGTCATTTTCGTAGTTAATTTTGTTCTTCAACGGTGTACGCTTTGCTGCTGGTGCATTGCTTTACTACGGGGAAAAGCTAAAGATAGGCACTCTGTCTATTACACCGGGGTGCTTCTCTGCCTTTTTTACGGAGGGTGATAGACATTACCGGCAGGGGCTGTTTTGACTGCACTGTCTTATAAGCATGTTCCTCGGAAATAATTCTATGTTTTCTTCTTAAAGCCAGTGTTTATTAAAGATAGGTGACTGTAGGGGCGGGGCATCTTCACAGTTGGGGTCAAGTTTGACACTAACGAAAGTCAAACCCGACTTTACCGAACTCGGCTAAATTGAATTATCCTTTATACTGAACTATTTTTGAACATGACAATGTTTTAATGTCAATGCATATAAAAATTTAGGCTTCATAGAACAAGAATTGCTGGAACACATATCAGGCTGGGCAAAACACAAGAAGTCGGCTTTTTCTCGCAGAAGGGGATTTTCCCGCATGCATTTGGGAAAGTGAGCAGTGTGATTAGAACTGTATCGATACCAGATCTTCTCACTTACAAATCACTCCTAGATATAACTGCCACCACCAACTACAAACCGCACAAAAATAAGAACTAAAAAAAAAATACTCATGTGTTGCCCTAAGCTGCTTTCGATTCGTTGCATTTTCCTGAAGCAGTTCCGTGAAGCCAACTTGTGCACCAAAATTTGCATAGAAAACACGGAAAATTCTTTAAAAGTTTGATATCGCATTATGTGATATATCGAACTAATTCTCGTTTTTAGCGAGTTGAATATATGCAGGTTTGACGGTATATTGCTAAACAGTAGCGGTTATGCACACCACATGGCGAAACTTCTGCAACAAATTCTTGGGCTTAACACTTGCGGAGCCAATCATTTACTTTTTGCTCTACATATGCTATCTTTTCTAAGACTCGATATTCTTTCTTATCATTGTGCCTCTGCTCATCATGCTTTGTTCCTTCAGTAGCTTGGCAAATGCCATCGTGCCAACATTTTCCCCAAATATCACCGTGTAAATGTTCCCCATCTGCCATTGTTTGATCTTTCAGAATGGAAACGCTACGCTTTCTGCTCTCCAACTGCTACTGGTACCTACAGGAGTACCAGTTTGATGGCTTCCGCTTTGACGGTGTCACTTCGATGCTGTACCATTCGCACGGCATGGGACATGGCTTCAGTGGGGACTACAACGAGTACTTTGGTCTCAACACAGACACGGAGTCGCTTGTCTACCTCATGTTGGCTAACTACATGATCCACAAGTTCTTCCCCAACGCCATCACCATTGCAGAGGTAAATGCCTATGTGACCTTGACTTTACCTTCAAGGCAGTTGTGCTTGTTTATCCATCGAGAACTTCAGAAAATCTTCTGAAACAGAAAGTAGTTTTACAAAATATGGTTGGAAAAAGGACAGCCTCATGTGCTAGATCGTATCTATATTGACCCTCGAATACTGCGCAATATTACTTTTTTAGGTATATTCATATACGTCTCAACTGCATACAGTATTCAGCAATACCTGCCACAGGGCAGGTAGTGACTGCAGATTCGAACCATGAAGATGAAGTAACTTGAAGAATAAGAATCGAGTTGAGTAGTCTTGGCAGGTATTCTCGGCTCATGAATGGCAGTTAATCATTATCCCTCAAGATGAAGGTATATAACAGCTGCATCTTACCGTTACTTACCTATGGGCAGCAGCGTGGAGGCTTACCAAAAGTGTTCAGCTTAAATTGAGGACGATGCAGGTGGCCATGGGAAGGAAAATTATAGGTGTAACGTTAAGAGACAAGAAGAGAACAGAGTGGGTCTGAGTGTTAATGAGATCTTAGTCGAAATCCAGAAGAAATGGGAATAGGCACAGCATGTAGCTAGAAGCCAAGATAACTGCTGGTCATTAAGGGAAACAGAATGGCTGCCTAGAAAAGGCAAGGGCACCAAGGGGAGGTGGAAAGTTTGGTGAACAGGTGAGATTAAAAGGTTTAGAGGTGGTTGGGTGGGGCGCAATGTGGCTGCAGCAAGCACAGGACCAGGTTCATGGGAGAAACATGGGAGAGGCCTTTGCCGTGCACTGGGCACAGTCAGGATGCTGCTGCTGCTGCTGCTGCTGATGATGCTACAGCTGATATATGCTTTAGTGCTGAGCACGAAGTTGCATGTTTGGTTCCTAGCAATAGTGGTCAGATTTCAATAGGGCCAGGACACAATAACACTCTTGGCACGTATCTTTAGTCGTTCGATAAAGAATGTGGTCAAACTTATTCCTGGGTTTTCCACAGTGATGTCTTCACAAACAAAATCTTTTTTTTTTTTCCCGCTTTTCATCTTCAATAGTGTTCATTCTTTTTACGTGCATAATAAATGGCCACTTGCAGGATGTATCGGGCATGCCAGCTTTGTGCCGACCTGTGGACGAAGGAGGTGGGGGCTTCGATTTCCGCCTAGGAATGGCAATTCCTGATATGT
Organism: Rhipicephalus appendiculatus; assembly: GCA_030522465.1. Lineage (NCBI taxonomy): Eukaryota > Metazoa > Arthropoda > Arachnida > Ixodida > Ixodidae > Rhipicephalus > Rhipicephalus appendiculatus. The sequence continues at coordinate 10,767 of JALIZH010015002.1, forward strand.
GGATCAAGGTAAGCCCCTTCGATGACACATTTTTCTCATTTGGTGGGTGAATACGCTTTGAAGCTTTGGAATTGGGTATGGCGCAGCTTCGTGCATGCAGCCATATTGGATTAATTAGGCCACAGTCTTAGATGCCTCATCTAATGCGAAAATTCACCGTCAGTCGGCATCCTGCGCTGGCAGCGTCAACACGAGTGATGCAAAAAAAACCATCACGTGATGACGTCGTCATTACGTCTCTGATCTCAAAATTTGCGACGTCACCGTGACATCCCATAATGTGATGTCACATGTTGACGTCATCACATGACATTGTCACTTAGTCAAAGGTGGGCCAATGACAGAGGCCTTGCAAGACCAGGTGAGGTGCAGAAGCCTGTTTGGGTGCAGGGGGGGATCGATGCAATCGACTGAGAAGAAAAAGATGACTACTTTATCTTCGAGTTGCCTTAGGCGAATGCATAAGGGACCGTGCAAGTTTAGCTGCTGCTAATACACTCAAACCTCGATATAATGAATCTGGATATAACGAAATATCGTTTATAACGAAGTTAATGAAGAACAGTCTTGTAATCGATTCAGTGTTATGAATATATGTTTATAACGAATTTTCGGATATAACAAACTTATTTTAAATAAGATGCAACTTTGTTATAATGAGGTTTGAGTGTATGTCAAATGCAGGCCACTCGCATGAATTACCCTGCTGGTGTCACAAAGTGTAGCCAAAAGATGAGAAATGAAAGGGGAGAGAGATGGGATACTTCTTTGTATCTTAATCTGAATGATGTCTATTCTGTATGCTATTCTACTGACTTCAGAACAACAGAAATGTTTTCTTGAGGTCGCAGTTTTTTTTTTTTTTTTGATGCTTGGAATTCAGTAAGTGTTGATAGATTGACGAATGTTTATTAAATAGTTGTATAAAAATAAAGGCCTCTGTTATTCTGTAGCTTTGCATCAATAACAGGTATCACACATATGCAAAGATTTGCCCCATTTTTTTATACAACTCAAAACAGCTTACAGATGTACAAGAAGTTTTATATCATGGAATCTTGGTCGTCGGCAGGATTTTTTCTTGGGGGGTGCAAACCCGTGTTGCGTCGCCGCTGGGGGAGGGGGAGAGCACTGGCATAGCTTGGGTGGGGGGCAAGTGCTGGTGTGGCTTTAAGGGGGCAAGTGGCCCTTTTGCACCCCCTGCCAACGCCCATCTATGGAATGTGACAAAGTTAAATACAAAGCGATCTATGCCTGCCCACCAATTTTTATAGGAAATGAATAAATATAGGTCCCATAGATGTAATAATTTAAGGCCTAAATTACGAATCTGTTCCCAACATGTTTGTGCATTTTTACTTTATTTAAATGCAAGAAACTTGGTAGTATTTTGTATAGTGCATGCATTCAGGTTGTCATTAACCCTTAAGTGTCAAATTTTCGTCAAAAAGCTTTCCCAGATGGTCAACTTGCTTTATTACTGTTTCTGAATGTATGAAATGTGTAAAGTCAGGAAAAAATTGTAAAAAAAATCGGGAACAATATTTTGGTTTCAGTATCGCTCAGAATTACATAATGTTCATTAGTATTTCAGAGCGTGGTATTCCTTGAAACCCCGATCTACGCACAGCGCCTTATCGCAGTCTGCACACGTAAAATGCGTGTCAGTTATTCTCTTGCATTGACGAGTTATTTTGGCACACGCACACGGCATCTTATCTGCACGTGGCTGCCTTTGGCAGAGTAAGCTCGGTAATCAAGGAGAATGAGAATACCTCGTGAGTGTCGGTGATAAACAAGCTAAGAGCAGCGCCAATAAAGATGGAAATAAACTTCCGTTGCACCTGCAAGGAAGTGCTCATAAAGATAAAAATCAAGTTTGTCAACGTGGCTTTTTGGGCTAGTTGGTTATACGATTCAAAAACGGGGCATAGTGCTATTACACACACGGACGAGCAAGAGACAACAGGACAAGCGCTAACTTTCAACTCAGTTGAAAGTTAGCGCTTGTCCTGTTGTCTCTTGCTCGTCCATGTGTAATAGCGATATGCCCCGTTTTTGAATAAAAATCAAGTTTTGCGCACCTCCGTTGCAATCACACGGCGAAACCGAAACCACAAAAGGGCGTTGCCCATCGACATCGCCGCAAACCGTGCGACGCGCTGCCGCTATATATCAGTTCTGTTTATCTCCGCAAGAAGGCAGCACAATCATTTCCAGTGCTTTTTGTAAGTCCTAGCAGGTGGCGACACCTCCCAGTGAGCATGCATTGTCATTACAGCTCGAAATTTCAAGCGGAGTGTCAAACGTACCCATATGGCAAACACGGTGCGGGACAGAAAACCGCCACCGTACATGTATGGCAATAACACTCAAAGGTTTAACATATATTACTGTATCACAGCATCCTTTCACAATCTAATCTATCTTTGTTTCATAGCATGCCTCACTGGTCGCTTCAATAATTTGATTACATAAGCCTTTTATGCATTTTCAGGCAGCTATGTCTTGGTCCCTTTACATGCCACTTTTTACAGGCAATTCACTTCATTGTCAATGCATCAACATTTACCCAGCGCCCTGTGGCCTTACTTGGCACTTGCACTATGAAGCACCAGATCACCATCATCGAAAGTGCGAAACTTCAATATCGGTGAAGCAGGCTGTGAACGTTATTGTTTTCACGCATTTAAATAACATCTCCTGAAGTTCAGCTTCTTTAGCATGCTTTGTCTAGCAGCTTCTCTAGCACTTATACCATGTCCCCCCTTCCCCCTCGCTTTGTTGACGTATGTTAACCCATTAGGGCCCACTGTACTTTAAAAAGTACACTTCCTTTTTCGGGCATAGAAAATACAAAACAGAATATTCTGATCTTGATCATTACAATTTCTGATGCCATAGGTTGCAGCAAGAAAATCCTAATTTGGAATATTGAATCGGTTATGTTTTTTCTGTTTTATGAGTCGTCAAACTTTAGGAAAATGAGAGCCTGTTAACCCTTTCCGTCCCGCATTAACTATTTTCAATGTAAGCAACTAGTTTTTACATTCTGAGATGCGCAGGATCGTGGTAGTCCAAAAAAACTGAAAAACTCTTTGCTCACACTTTTCAGTGAAGAGTAATTAATGTGCCAATTAATTTAATAAATAATTATTATTTAATAATGATTCCATAATTTTTACTTTATTTATTACTTAAAATGTTATTTAGATAGGATAGCATAATGTCCAAAAGCAAAAATGCAAATTTTTGGCACAGAACTAAAATAAGTGCCCTATCTCTGCACGGTGAAAGAAGGCGCTGCCTCAGCGAAATGCGCGAACAGCACGACCGCTTCTGTAACTTCTTCGTTCAGACTTCACCTCACTTTATTGTGTGTACCACGTTGGCACCACATGTAGGGCAGATGCTAAATACGGGCTCTTGAGGAATAACAACGCTTTATCTTTACCAGATGCTTGCTGACTGACCTACATAATTTATGATTCCAATTGGAATCACTGGGACTGAAAGGGTTAAACGCACGCGGTCAGTACTACTTTTTCTAAATTAATTTGAAGTTTTACATTTTATATGTTGAAAAAATGGACTGCTTCTGCTTCAGGAAGAGCAATTCAATCCCTGCAAAGCGCGAGAAGCCTATAGGGTGCACAGTTTTGCTGTGAGGAGTAATCAAATGTTGCTGTACTTTATTTAGTACACTGGGACTTCGTGGGAGCATACATCTAACTCTTGTTGTGCGTTGCATCATAGATTCAACAGGCTTCTTTTTTTGTTATGAGTGCCGTTTTTTCGGTTATCTCAGACTCATGAGGCTGTGAAAGATGTCGCTGTGAATATACGAGACCCTCTTGATGTTTTAATTGGTGATTCTGACCCTAACATGGGAACTTAGGAGGAGGAGGGGAATGGCGACGGTACGAATGGATGCTCTCTGCTAACGATAAAAAAACATGGAACGAAAGGAACGTGGCTAAGATAACTTCTGCTTTGACTCAGGAAAGCAGCTTTGTTTCGAAAATGGCAAAGACAACAGCATAATTGCTATGCTGACGAAAGACTACACAGTTGAGTCACTATGCTCTGTATCGTGGTGGCCATTCACTGAAAAGAGAAAAAAAACCGTAGTGCCACTGTCCTTCTTCATCCGCAGTAACAATGCCAAGAGGGGTTTGAGCTCTACGATCAAGCTGCTAATGACTAGAGAATTTTCATCCCTGAGAAAAAGTGGTACCTGCCCCTATTTACCCAGATGATCGAAGTAGCCGCAGACAACGCATAAAGGGTCTGCTACCACATTGTAGGTTTTAGCAGACCCTCTACGCGTTCACTATTGTCCTTTAGTCGCATAATAGTAAAACACTGACTGCGCCTTGTTGTACCCAAGAGAAGTATCGAAGCTCTCCAGATTCCACTGTGCTTGCTATTACCCTCTATCCATACGGACATTTTCACAAGAAGCCGGCAAAACCGTTGAATTCTGCCAAAATACATCAAAATGGTGTGGCGAAAAGCGTGACGTTACGCTTTCCCTAAAGCACTGGTCCTTGATTAAGTTGCATGGGCCAAGGTAACTTTGTTATTTGTTTCGCAAGGACCCAGCGTACTCGCCATTCTTACATCAAGTCACCTTGCCCGTTGCTATCTCGAAGGCCCAGCATACTTTTTATAGTACAGTATCATAACTCCTGAAGAAGCGCACGTAACTCTATGAAAATTTGCACGTGTGGTTATCTGTTGTGGTTAATTAATTAAGCAAAATGTCAATAAAATCTGACCAGTAGTTCTTTCGTGGTCCTTAATGGGTTAAGGAGGGCACTGCACTTTAAAAATGTTTTTTTTTTTTTTCAATTCTTCATCGGTTTTGATGAAACTTGCTGAGTTTATGTACATGTGTATGCTGATTTCAAATATGCATCTTTTTTTTTTTTGTAAAATATGTAGTTTAAAAAAAAAATATCTGGGGAGCAAGATTTTTTTGTTAAACTGAGAGAAATACATGTAAATCAACACATCACAATAATCTGGAATCAAAGCTGTATGCAGCTGAACAAAATTAGGTGTTCTAAACCAATTAGAACAAAATGTGTGGTATGCTGAACATTCACGAGTGAATCTATATCAAGCTGCGATTTCACTCATGGATGTTCAACGTACTATAACTTTTGTTCAAACGGGATCAGAACATCCATTCTTGTTCTACTGCATGCAGTTCTGATCCAGATTATTGCAATGAGCTGATTTACTTGTAACTCTCTTAGTTTAAGAAAAGTCTTGCTTTATGAAATATTTTATATTTTAAAAACTGCATATTGTACTGGAAAAATAATTGTGTATTTGGAATAAGCACACAAATGTACATGAACTCAGTTTCATAAAAAGTGATCAAGTAATACAAAAAAGTTTTAAAGTGCCATGTACCCCCTGAAGTTCGTAAAAAAACAGTGTATGCTACCTACTAGCCCAACAACAACTACGACCGAGCTTTACTGATGTTGCCTCCTGATGTTTTCTGTGCAGCTCCTAAAGGAGCACAAGGATGAGGACTGGAACATGGGGAACATTGTGCACACGCTGAGCAATCGCCGCTGGAAGGAGAAAACTGTTGCCTATGCGGAGTCTCACGACCAGGTGCGTGGCCCACTGCAGAGCTTGCTTGTCCCCACCAGGCCTCATTAATCAAGTTCAAGTGTACTACTCTTATCCTATGTAATGCCACGCGCCTTTCTTCTGTACTCGGTTTTCGCCCACAAAGACTGCCCGCATGCTCAGCGCAAACCGCGCCTCATTGTTCTAGATGCTTCACGATTATTGTAGATCGTTGTGTTAAGATTGCGCGCAAGACGCGAACACTTGAGATTATTCCAGAGCTTGCGCTACGACTAGTGATAAGACTAGAATGTTCGGCGAGTGATTTATAAAAGCCGGTGCGTTCCAGCGATGTTCAGTTGATCGACGGCCGACACTCTGTTCGCCGCTATCAGTACCAGCGTTTATTGCTGTGATCTCACCTTCAGTTTACCGGCCACAAGTTCGGCCCAAATAAAGTGTTTCATCTTGGACTACCGCCTACTGCCTTCGTCAACGTCACGACCACGTGACAGTATAGTGGATTGAAATGCAACAATTCAGTGCTAGGAAATGCATGTACTGTAGAGTGTCTTTAAACGGGACCTGACGGGACCAGGAAAATATAACTTAAGAGTGTAGCTGACTGGGCTAGTTGGTTATGCATACTTGAATTAACAGCACAAAGAACGGACGCCGCACAAAGGAAACACACAGGACAAGCGCTGACTTCCAACTGAAAATTTTATTCATACGAGAGCATCTTATAAATGCACGTGACAACAGTTAAGGAACAAAGAAGTGGGGGGGGGGGGCCCAAATTACGCGAGAAAATGGCGGATGCGTAAGCAAGCCATCGATTGCTCTATCTGGCAGACAGCTGAGTTATTTAGAATGCGGAGGTGTGCGCAGCCGGCTGCTGTGACGGTTACATCTTTTCATTACGTTTTTTGTTTTTTTTATAGTTTTTAGTTTTTTAGTTCCCCCCCCTTCTTTGTTCCTTAACTGTTGTCACGCGCATTTATAAGATGCTCTCGTATGAATAAAATTTTCAGTTGGAAGTCAGCGCTTGTCCTGTGTGTTTTCTTTGTGCGGCGTCCGTTCTTTGCGCTGTTAATTCAAGCAGGAAAATATGTTCCATTTAACTGGAGTTCTGTTTACTGAGAGATGCAAGGGGGGTGCGTAATTCAAGAATGAAACCAAACATGTTAGCGGCAGTTGTTCCATGTAAGCAGCCATTCCGTTTAGGAGATTTTCATTTACTGAGAGTCTGCTGTGCTTTTGTTTCCACCGTCTCCAGTTTGCGTCATATCTGCGTAATTTAGACTGTAACATTTATGTCACAGTTAACATTATCCTTTGGTGGCCAGATCTGTAGCGTCCTAGCACAGTTATCACGAGCAGTTGTGCATACTTGTCTGTGAAACCAACAATAGTTGTCTGTGAAATCAACCGACAATTAAGCCGAGGAAAGTATAGGGATATTATTTGTTGTCTTTAACTGTAGTGTAATGATTATGACCTAAATTGAAAGGAATTAAAGTGGCAGAAAAGCACCCTTTCCGTCAATGGGATTCAAACCCACAACCTTTGAATTACGCATCTGATGCTCTACCAATTTGTATTAGACGCGTAATTGGAAGATTGTGGGTTTGGATCGTCCACCGTGGCGGTGTAGCAGTTACAGTGCTCGATTATTGACCCGTAAGTCGTGGGTTCGATCCCGGTCGCGGCGATCACATTTCGGTGGAGGCGAAATGCTGGAGGCTCGTGTACTTTGCAATGTCAGTGCATGTTGAAGAACACCAGACGGTAAAAATTTCCAGAGCCGTCCACTACAGCATGCCTCATAATCATATGGTTGTTTTAGCTCGTAAAATCCCAGATATTATTATTAATATTATGCGTTCGGATCCCACTGACGGAAAGGGTGCTTTTTTATCCAATTTAATTCCTTTCAATTTAGGTCACAATAATTACACTACAGTTACACTCAACAAATCATGCCCCCCTATGCTTTCCTTGGCTTAATTTTCTGATGGTTTGATTAGTTGTCTAAAAATGAAATGAGCCCCTTGAACAATTCTCCTTCTTTCATACTGGTTGTTGTACTAAAAAAAAATTTATCTCGCATTTCAGTCTATGAGCACTGTACGTAAATGGGCTTATGCATTATATGCAGAATGAGGAGGTCCCAAAGTAAGAAATCGTCAAGGGGCCTCCTGTTATTGGAGCATACATAGGAGTATTAGAGCAGCGAGAGTTAATAGTGCAAACAAAAATGATGAAGAAATACATTCTGAAGGATTGTTCAGTCTGTGAAGGTACCCTATGACCAGGGCGCCGGATTGAAATGTTTTTCATTTCGGTTTCGTTCCACCAGAAAAAGTGAAGTTCCATTTTTGTTCCAGAACGGAAAGAAAATGTTCTGTAACTGTTTTTATTTGTATGAAAAAATTTGAAATTAAAATAACAATAGAACCTATTATTTAATATTCTCATAATTGAATTACGAACTCTCTGAGCAGGCTGCATGCTTTGCATCAAGGGAGTGAGCACAATCTCAGAAGCAGCATGTCATCAACTGTTGTCTCTGATATGCAAGAAACGTTCTGACAAAACAAACTGCAGCGCCAACTGTGCCCTCTACATGCTGTCCTGTGTGACTGGCATACCAAGGTCCAGTTGCATTAATATGAACAGCTCCACTTGCGACTCTCTTTTTTGCGAAATTTCAACACATCTTTACTTGGGAATCCCTGCCTGAGATACATGCTAATACAGTCCCCTGAGGTACGCATTAATGTTCATGTTGCATGACCTCGGTTGTTCCGGATTGACAGCTTTTCTCGTGAACTGAAAACCGATGAAAAATATTTTGGTTTCACTCCAGAACGAAATAAGAGATAACATTTCAGTTACATTCTCGTTCCAGTCAAAAATACTGTTCTTTTGTTTGTTTTCATTCCATTCTGACATGCTGCCTGCGGCATTAATTTCAGGCTCTCGTTGGGGACAAGACGTTGGCCTTCTGGCTGATGGACAAGGAGATGTACACCAACATGTCTGTGCTGACGGAGCTCACTCCCGTCATTGACCGTGGCATCGCCCTGCACAAGATCATCCGCATGATAACTCATGGCCTCGGTGGTGAAGCATGGCTCAACTTCATTGGTGAGATCCTGGTTCTGACTGTTCTCGTATCACTTGTGCTGTACTTTCAATTAAATCGTTAAGGGGCCCCTCGTTGAGCACTTTGGCCAATTTTGGTTGCACGCAGTGAGTTGTAATGCGCCGTCTAAGGAAGATTTTACGAGCAGTAGTGTATCGACTATAGTAGACTTTCGTTAAACGGAAGCTGAGCATATGTTCCATTTAACAGGAGTTCCATTTACTGAGATGAACAATACAAGTACGAAGTCAATCATATCAGAGCCAGTAGTTCATTAGCAGCAGTTCCGTTTATGAAATTTCCATGTACTGAGAGTCTACTGTAATAGGCAAATGGAGGAAGTGAAAACACATGTTGTGTCCCGAAAAAACCCTGCTGCTACATTTTTATATATCTGTAAGCAAACCCTGAATGTCATATCAAATATAGAATATGTACGTGAACTAAACTGTGGCGCAGAGATTAGGATAATACTTCTTCAGTCAATTTTAAAGTTCTTGTAGCTTTGTGGATAAAAAGTGATTCCAGATAAAGGCTCTAACTCAAATTTGTTTCTGTAGTGAAACACCAGCTCGGTCGCAGCGCATCTGCTCATTCAAAATTTTTTTACTTTTCTCTATACATCTTTATTTATTTCTGCAGTAATTTGTCTCAACCAGACCAGATTTTGTCGAACTCTCAGCAGCGAACAATGACTGCTTCAAAAAATTTCAAAAATGTGTTTTGCCACAACCCCTCTCTCCTATTTTTGACAGTGGAGGGACAGTTTTAATCGTACAATTAACAGCCCCATAAACTGGAAATTTTCAGGGAATGAGTTTGGTCATCCCGAGTGGCTGGACTTCCCACGTGTCGGCAACAACGAGAGCTACCACCATGCCCGGAGGCAGTGGCACCTCGTGGATGACGATCTCTTGCGCTACAGGTTCCTCAACAACTTCGACCGTGCCCTCAACGAGACTGAGGACAAGTACCACTGGCTGCCTGCACCACCAGTGAGTGGGCACTTCAGTTATAACACTTCGCAAACTTCACATTTGTGAACATCTGCACTCAAATACCACATTGATTTGCTTAAAGGTAGGCTTGTGCGAATAGTAAATTTTAGGTTCGAAGCGAATAGTAATTTCATTTGAATAATTGCGAATCGAATTCGAATAGTATATATCACACATTATAAAGAAAAATGGGCATATTTTTCAAGACCGATCTAACCTGCACAATATTTTTTAAAAATTGAAACAAGGCATGTGCAAATGCCATTATTTTTGGTTCAAAGGAAGTGAAAACGACTTTGAATACCAGCAGGGTTTGACTTTCGGTAGAATGGAAGTGATAACCTGTAAAATATGTTACATTTTAAAATTTACTATACTTAGAGCATATAAGCCGGTATAACAAGCTTTTAAACTTCAAAAAATGAAGAATCGATATCTGGTTAATGTGTTCATTTAACCTTAAAGTGGGGCTTCGCGGCAGCGCGGATTTTTCCTGGAAAGGTGTCTCCACGGTATAGCATCCCTTTGCTGCAGTGAAACCACCTTTACAGGGGGGTTACATGCGGACTAATATACCCTTATTCGTTCATTTCGAATACTTCGAAATTTCCAATAATTTAAATTCGAATCGAAGCGAATTCGAATACGTTAATATTTGTTCGAATATTCGCACATGCCTACTTAAAGGCCATACTTTTCTTTCACGAGTCTGAGTGGGTGCAGGTCTTGCGGGACCTAACGTTCTGCCTATTTTTTTTTCCTGGTGAGTATGTAATCTGCTGTCATCCTTTATTCCTGCCCACACCACAAAAACAAATGGTATCCTTTATATAAAAGCATTATCCATTAATTCCTGCTCATTGCCCACTTTGCTGTTCATCGCTGCCACTGCTGTTTACTGTTGGTTTGCAAACACATTTGTGGGCCATGCGCCTTTGGCGCCATTATGTCGCTGAATATTCCTGTTGGTACTTCAGAGCTCTCCAGAAGTGTTTGGGACGACACAGCATGCCACGTTAGGCTGAGCATGAGCATGCCCACACTATCGAGCCATGGTGATGCCTTCTGTCCAGTAGGCTTTTTTTTTTTTTTCATATTTCGGACTGCCAAGTTAGGGGAGCACCCTTTGCACTGGTACAATTGGTAGTACGTAGCCATTAGCGTCCGCAATTTTATCACCCCCCAGACCACCAAGACTGTTGGCACTTTGTCCGTGTTAAAGGGCGCACGTGTGATGAATCGCATATCGCATATGTGAATTGAAAAAATGTCAGGAAGGGGAAGATGGAAGCTTGCGATGAAAAAGTCCGTAAACAGGGGTAGTGTGCTTGAGGTGACGTTTCGGCAAAGGGACTTGTCTTCAGAGTTCTAGCCTTGAAAAAGGCAAGTCCACTTGTCGAAATGTCAACTCGAGCAAACAACCCCTGTTTGCAAATTTTTTCGTATGTGAATTGAAGCACATGTGATAAATGTCCTACCTACTGCTCTAAAACGCTTTTCTGGTTAAATCACTATCGCCCACACTCGCCAGTGAGTCCAGGGTATGCATATGAACTGCCTATTTGCTTGCAGTGTTCGGTGTTATTCTATCAGTAGGCACCACCTTATAATGTGTGCTGTTAAGAAAACTAGTCAATATCCTTTTTGCCTCTGCAACTGTTCATTCAGTACATGATTCGGCACTGAACATTGCGGTTTCAACACATCTGCTGATCTCCCGACTCAAATAGTGCGCATGAAACAAATGCTGCTGCTAGGCAACCTCTTCGACTTATTCGAACGAAGTTTGTTGTACTGTAGAAGAGACAGATATAGATCATATATTACCTTTAATACATTGTACTTAAAATTAAAACCACATCCTAACCCACAATGCATTTTTTTTTACTCCCACTTGTAAAAATGTCACATTTTCAAGGATATGCGTATTTGAAATAGGAAGCTGTTCATATTTACATTTATATTGAGATTTGTAGCTTTTACAATGCATTGTTTATAGGAACCGTGTACTTCCTGTTTAGTCAGCATTCATGAGTTGCAGATTTGCTGTTTCTTTATAGGGCTATGTAAGCTGGAAGCACGAAGATGATAAGGTGATCGCCTTTGAGAGGGCTGGCGTCCTCTTCGTGCTCAACTTTCATCCTTTCAAGAGCTTCTCGGACTATGAAGTTGGCATTGAGACGCCTGGAAAGTATCCTTTTGTTTTGCTGACTGACTGCTCAGACAGTAGTGCACGTTCATTTGATCATGTGCTCTTGGAAACTATGAACATAAACTGTCTTGGACATCTTTGGTTATTGTTGCAAATGGATGATCCTTGGTTTAAAAGGACCGACAACCAATTTTTATCGCACCTGTTTTCTTTAGCACAACGGATAGCTTACCAGTCAATGTCTAATCAAGGAACGTTTATGTGGAAAACCGATGGAATATATAATAATCAAAATTTTTCGATCTGCGGCGACTATGAAGTTGTATACACGACTCATGCTGCATGCGTCATGGGGGGATGAGCACGAGAGCGGTTCATATTTATACGTGCCAGTTTGCCGCACATGCATGCTCTCAGCTTGGCATGTTCCACTTGTTGCAGCGAAGGCAGTACTACTTCTCAGCGGCGTGCAACTCCTTTTACCTCGTAAGCAACACATAATAAAGTGGGGATGGATAATAATATACATGCTCCAATTTTGCGGTCTAGTTATGGTGTGCATGAAAGCATCAGACTACGTGCAGCAAAGTGAATGACTCCATAATCCAGCTTCAAGGCACTTCTGCTAAGCTGCACTACATAAAGTTTTTTTTTGCAACTCGAAAACGTGATTTAAAAATACAAATCTTACTCAGATCACAGAAAAGATGCTTGAATCTGTCACTATATAATTCACTGCCTTTTCATTTCCATCGGGATCTAATCGCATGTTACGGCCAGTTGTCAGTCCCCTGATCAGTGTGAAACAATGTTCCTTGTGTTGGGCCGTTCCTTGTACCACTATGATTTTTTTTTATCCCCAACAATTATTCACATGCCATAATGATGGAGCGGTGAGAGAATGGACTCTTGCAAGTTTCTGCCGACAATAAATCGTCACAGCTAGCAAGGTGACGTAAACAAAAAGGCAGCATCCACTGTCATACAGGCAAAAGAAAACACCTTCCAGCTTTTCTCTGGAGCGCTTCCTTAATGACATGACCACAGGTACAAGGTTGTCCTGGACTCTGATGCGGAGGAGTTTGGAGGTCACAAGCGCATTGATCGGAGCGTGGATATCTTCACATTTAACAAGCCATTTGCCGGACGAAGAAACTCCATCAAAGTACGTCGTAAATGGTTTATGTGGAAGTGTATATGTACACAGTGACCCAAGGTGGTAATTGGCAGCAACTTTAGTAACATTGGCAAGTAATATTGGCCAAAATACGCAAGAAACAGAAACTCGTTTAGGTAGGCTGGCCATTATAAGGATAGCTATACCTCAAGGCGACGATTTTCGCAGTAAGGGTCAGCAAATATTTCAAGACTTGAATGATGAATCGGCTGTTGCCTTATTCAATGTTTACTGAGATCCCACCAATGCGCACTACCTAAGTAGCACGTGCAGGTGACCACAGAAGCTTGTTGGTCAAGGTATGCGCTCCAAATATAAACTTTCCACTGTTAAGGAATGGCACATTTAGTAGGCCGTTTTGTAGGCTCCAAAGCTACCGTACAAACATAAACTTTAAATTAGTGGCTGTGCGCACAAGCTTCATAAAATGTTTTCCGTAAACCCCATTTCCTGTAACCTTTTGTTCTGTACCTCCCACTTCTAAGTGCGAGTGTGGCAAGTTGTATATGCATCCCATATGCCTCCACGAGTGAACCAGATATAGCCTTGTAACAATATTAGACTTTTTTTTTATCCCCCAAAAATTATTCACATCAGTCGTGTACTCTGGGAATCCTGTACTTTACGTTTTTGCACCAAAGAGGAAAACAGTGATATAGAAAGAAACTCTGCAATTTAATGTAAGAAGCAAAATAAGTTGCTAGAATTATGGCAGCATTCGATGAATGTGCAATAATTAAGGTGTTCTCTTATAACATCAGCTGAGGCTTAACTGTCCACAGCAATTTGAGTTAGTCTGTGAACGTGCTACTGAAGGAGTGTTGGGATGCACCGACCAACACCATGTTGCATGGGATTTCTGTGAAGTGCTTCATCACACTGGATAATTTGAAGAACATTTGATGTAATGGGCAGCATCTTACATTGTAGGCAGTTGACTGAATGAAATGCTGACCTCATATATGCAGTGCATAGCAACTGTGGATACAATGGTACGAATTATAATTGTTATAGGTATGATGTCACGTCCTACTCTAAATCACCACTCAATTTGTTGCTGTTAAGTGACCTGAACCATGCAACTTCTCTTTGCAGGCATACATTCCCAGCAGAGTGGGAATCATCTTTGCACGTGTAGACTGATGTACACCGGATGCGTGACTCATCAGCGCAGCGTTCACAAATAAATAGTACCTGCAAATAGTGACTTTGTTAATTACTGCAAGCCCAGTGACCAAACAGAGAACTGTATTTGTTTAGGCTCAGAAGCCTGGCAATGCTTTTAGTACATGTAACAAACACTGGAAAGTTTAGGAACAAGTTATTCTGAATAAAATATGCTTTGACATATTTTGTAGTTGTAATATGGCACTTCACTCCGTGTTATTTTATAAATCTAACGATAGCAAGGCATCATCTGTGTTGTGCTGCATTTTTAACTGCAATGCAATGTCCCAACACAAGCTTAAGGGGGGGACATGGGTCCTGAAAATATTTAATTCTTTATCGAGATGAAAGTCTCAGAGTTTATATATATATGTTAAGTTTTGAAATATGCAATTATTTTTGTAGTATAATATGTAGTTTTTAAAATGTACATTTCATGTGCTTTTTGGGAGCCATAGCTTGCCTAAACAGAGAGTTACAAAGTAATTAAGTACATCAGAATGACCAATGGATGGTCTAAGCCCATTTGAACAAAAGTTATGGTATAAACATTCGCCAAAGTCTACGTCAAGCTGAGATTTGTCACAAATATTCAACATGCCTTCCTCCCTGCCTTTCTCTCTCCCTCAACATAAAACTTTTGTCCAAATAGGCTTAGAACACCCATTCTTGTTTCCTTGCACTCTGTACTCATTCGAGGTCATTCTTATGGGCTTAATTACTTTGCAACTCTCTGTTTAGGCAAGCAATGGCACCTGGAATTTGAAAACTACATATTGTAGTTGAAAAAAAAGTTGCATATTTAAAATTGGCACACAAATATAACAGTTTCACTGAAATCGATAGAGCCTTTAAAAACATTTTCAAGTGCAGTGTCCCCCCTTAAATGTCAGTTCTTGCCCCACACGTCCGAGGGTTTGGGTGTGCTACAATGTATGAAAATGGAAACAAGGACATTTTTCAGCAGCGGGCAGTATGAAATAAATTTTTATGAATGAAAAGTAAATACAGTTACATTAAAACAGCACACACTCTCACGCCTGAAAGCCACACGGTCCACGGCAGGCACAGTGATGATGTTGAGTAAGCCCATTCGACACAGCAGACACACAATCATACAACTTCCATGCTTTGGTTGCTGTCGTTCAACAGCACAGGGGCCTTGAGAAGAGGGCCAATGCTGTCTTCAGACACTGAGGTTGGCATCTGATTGGAGTCCACATTGGAAGAGCTGGGAGGGATGTTTTCAACGCCAGGGTTGTCGTCCCAGTCAATCTTGAACCGGGTCACTCGTGGGTTGGTGGCCAAGATGTTTCGCTGTAGCTGCAGCACAAGAACAACAATGTGCAACATTCAACGCACTGTAGCATGCTCGCAGCGCATGCATTTCTGAATACTAACGAAAGAACGGGAGTTTTTTCGAGGAATAGTTTACAGGTAGACAACCACATGAATTGAACAGACAAGTAGGCCAGGGAAAGCACACAGGATGTTAATTGTTGCTTTCAACTGTAGTGTACTAGTAGTGACGTAAATTGAAATGAATTGAAGAGGATCTAAAATCACCCGTTCTATCGGTGGGATCTGAACCCACAAACTTTGAATTACACGTCCAATGCTCTACCAATTGAGCTGTGACAGAGAAAAACTCTTCGCCGTCCACTTCGTTGAGTACCGTATTTACTCGAATTTAGGCAGATGTCTTCTTCTTCAAAAGAAGTGCGAAAGTGGGGGGGGGGGGGGGGGGGGTCGGCTTATATTCAAGTATACTATGGTTTGATCGCAGCCGCCACATATACGTAAAGGCCCAGCCACGCTAGCGGCATGATGGCTTGCCGTGTGCAGGCTGTTCTGCATGCGCGTCCGAGGCTTATTTTTGACTTTCTACGGTAGCATTGCACGGTGACGCGGTCGCTCGGTGGCGGAGTGGTGGTCGCCTTGGCTACACAGGTGTACCATGTTGTCTGCGTCGTACTGTCCATTGTTCTGAAATCTCGCAGCCCTACCTTCATGCGGCGAGGGTTGTCGAGCCAGCGGTGGATCGTATCGCGTGATTACAGCACCGGCGGCGATCACCATGCACTTTGACACCCCCTCCTCTCCGCCTCTCGCGTGAGTGCAGTGTGCAGAGTTGGCAGTTTTCTGAAAGCGATCGTTTAGTGCAGTCGCATTGGTAGAGTTCTGAAAGTGTTGCAGTGTCGCGCCTTAACCACGTGCTCGCGAAACGCTTGCGCCACATGTGCTATAGAAGCGACGGCACCAATCAAGCGGTGCCACTACGGCGTCGTTTTGCACGTGGAGAAAACTTCAAGCCTGCAAGCGCAGCACGAGTTCGGCGTGCACAAAAAGAATATGCACTACGAAGTGTGCGCTTATACAGTAATAATGCTGGGTTTCCTGCCGATGAAACGGCATTTTTTTCATTCGGCCTGCATTCGAGGAAGGGTTTTTCTTTTTTCTGGCCTTGCGAATTTCGAGGGTCGACCTGCAATCGAGGGCGGCCTAGATTCTAGTAAATACGGTATTTCTGCGTATGTAATCCTCGGGAGTGTTAGCCAGCACCGCTCATAGTTAGGGTGGCAAGAACACTACACCTAAACAACTGTTAAGGTCCTCTATGCTTTCTCTAACCTAATTGTCTGTTCCATTCATTTGGTCCTGAATACAAATGGTGTGTGAAAAGTGACAGTGCTGGAATTTGAGGAAAAATAACACACTGATATGTATACCCCGCATGCTTTGAGAGTTCTGTCTGACTCTGCACACTGTTGTTGTCACCTTAAAGGGACACTAAAGGGCAAAACGATTTTTCGCGTATTAGTTAAGTACAATTTCACAATCCCGAAAACACCACTCTTACTGCGACAGGACACTTGGTAAGCGAGCAAACACGCGAAAAGAAAATGTGGGTGGAGACGCCACCTTGAGATTCCCGCACCAAACACTGTGATGTCATAGATTTTGAAGGCGTCTACTGAGTCCTACGTAGCTTCTAATCGACAAAAATGAGGTTCATTGTCATCTGTGGGTGCCGTAGACCTAAAATACGAAGTTTCAAAAAATGTCATCAAGCCAATATTGCGAAAATACGAAAAATACATTTGGAATTTCTGATGTCACGCGCACAGATATCGGCACCAAATTTAAAAATAAAACTTCAACCTTGATTTTCTCTGCTAATAATGAACTTATGATAGTGAAACATATGGCATTAGAGTTCTCAGAGTGCAGTTTGTCAATCTAAACCAAGTCATTGTTTCGCTTTAGTGTCCCTTTAAGTTTCACTGAAGCAGACAGCAAGTACTGCAACAATACCCTAATGACAGCTTCTGCAAAAGCAGTTACACCTATTATAATGCTGTATCCCAGTGTGGTCCAAGAGAAAGACGATGCCATTTAGCCACACCAGGTGTACGATCCCTTCGCTGCTGTGTACACCAATGTCAACAGCCTAACATTATCTAGGTAGCCAAGCACCTGAGCCTTAGGTATGTACTTAGTTGATAACTGATTGGAAGAAAAAACAAAACAAAAACGAAGACAGTGAAGGAGAACAACCAGACAGGACAAGCACTGGACTTACAACTGCATCTGAATTTAAGTCGCAAGTCCAGCACTTGTGCTGTCTGGTTTTTCGCCTACACTGTCTTCGTTTCTTCACTGGTTTCCTTTTCCGATTACTATGAACCAACTCACCCAGCAAGCTACGTTATTGATAATTGATGGCCAATATTTGGCTCCAAAGATTGCAGTTTGAGTGAAGGCAAACTTTAATGATGCTCGTGTAGCATCGTGCACATAAAATATTCTCAGAAAGGCCAACTTCGCTGTAGAAATTACACTATAGCACCGAGCGACACGAGAGCGCCAATTAGCTGAGTAGCTTACTCTGTCGAACTGAGGGGTTGACGGTGGGTTCTCCTTGAGCTCAGGATCTGTGTACTCATTGTTGACGTAGTAGCCAACGCGGATGAACTCCTTGCTCCGGTAAGAGCATGTGAGCAGCACCACTGTGACGCCAACAGCATCTTGTACCGGGATCTTGTTGGGATCTGGTGGATCCGCCTGAAAGGTATCGAACCATCAATGATGTCATGAAATAAGCCAATGTGACAGCATTTCCATGTGCCCAGCTATAGACTTTTTCAATGACTGCTCCCTGGGCACCGCCATAATCCCCTTTCGGTTGTGCTAAATAGGCGTTACGCCCCCCACCCCCCAAATGCACTGCCGAGGCTGTGACATCAGCCTTTGTGCTCCCGTGCTACAGTGGCAGTACTTATATGGGGCTAGGCAAGAAAAAAAAAATGGGGGGGGGGGGGGGCAGCCCAGGGTGAGACACTTGCTTGTCAATAGCTACAAGTGTTTTCTTGGAAAAGTAAATTTGCTCTTTCAGATAACCTTTACTGTTCTATGTATACGGTTTCCTAACGACATTACCAGCTATTAACAGCTCCGGACTCGAGCAACAGTTAGTAGTCCAACGGGCCCGCGACGCAGCAGGGAGACTTGGTCTGTCTGTTCCAACGTGGGAGCGGCCCGCAACGTGCTAACCCTTTCAGTCCCTGTGATTCCAATTGGAATCATAAATTATCTAGGTCAGTCAGCAAGCATCTGGTAAAGATAAAGTGTTGTTCCTCCTCAAGAGCCCGTATTTAGCATCTGCCCTACATGTGGTGTCAACATGGTGCACACAATAAAGCGAGGTCATGTCTGAATGAAGAAATTACAGAAGCGGTCGTGCTGTTCGCGCATTTCGCTGAGGCAGCGTCTTCTTTCACCGTGTAGAGATACAGCATTTATTTTAGTTCTGTGCCGGAAACTTGAAATTTGGCTATTGGACATTATGCTATCCTATCTAAATAACATTTTGAGTAATTAATGAAGTGAAAATTATGAAAATATTATTAAGTATTAATTATTTTCTAAATTAATTGGCAAATTAATAACTCTTCACTGAAAAGAGTGAGCAAAGACTTTTTCAGTTTGTTTGGACTACCACGATCATGTGCATCTCAAAATGTAAAAACTAGCTGCTTACATTGAAAATAGTTAATTCGGGACTGAAAGGGCTAAAGCGCGTCCCGAAGGACCCAATAAAGTTTATCCATCCATCCATCAATGCCCATAGAAACGGTAGGTCTAACAGACTAGCTCCAGCGCATTCCCCAGAGAGGCGTATAACACTTTAGAGTCAATCGAACGCGGATACCAATAGCGGGCAGAAATAACGGCTCGTGGGAGCACAAACTTGCCTGAAACACGAACATATGTCTGCCCTCTGGTACGGGCCCCACATAGACGGTGTCAAGTATCTGGTCGTAATCTTCGCTCTCAGCTGAGCCGACGTAGATAATTTTCCACTCCAGATCTGAAAGTAAGCGTCGCGCCAAACTTGTGAGACAGCGCACAAAGTAGGTATGCAATCAAAGCTAGCGAAAGTAGTCCACACACAAGACAGTAACCGCATCCTGGATCAAGCTCAAAGCGTCGGAAGCACGTCTACACCCAGTGAAAACTGCTAGCGAAACCGACCCCGTTGATGTTTTGAAACGCAGCTGTTATCCTTATGCTCACCTTCTTTGAGGTCTTCTATGCACTCGAAGGTTATTTCAAACTGGAAAGGGTTGAAGAACAAGGACGGGTTGTCCAGCACCACAACGTTGCAAACGTGGACTTTTGCCATCGTGAAAGTAGCTGCTCGGGCAAGGCGGAAGAGCACACTTGGAGGAACGCAGCGCGAGTATCGGTTTCAGACAGTTCACAAACTGCTGAGCAACCGCTTGTGCTGTTCAACGAGCAGGCGTTCTAGATTTCACTGCCAACAGAGCATTCGAATGCACTACCTCGGGTCTTGCTTCTCCAAGGGTATCTACGCAACTTCGCCTCTCGTGCGTTGGAACATGCCTACTACAAGGATTGCACAGTGCAAAATGATGCTACTAGTTCTTGCGCGTCCGCGAATGAAAGCCTTTTTCGTAAGCTGTGTTTACCGCGTAACACTACGTCCATTGAAGACGATGCCCGAACATTTGGCGGGAACTAGACAGCACCACAGCACAAGGAAATTGCCAGTACATTTTCCTCTAGAATGATTATTTTAACTTTAATATTAAATATTGTTCTTATTTTATCTTTCTTTTCCACGTTCACATTTTGTTATTTTTTTTAACTGTAAGTTTTTTTCATTAAGCCGACGTGTGCGGGGCAGTCGTGAGCGGCTGGTGACTGTTCGCAAAGGCTGCAGGGGGGTGGGTGTGAAGTTATGCGAAGTGCGAAAATCGGCCTGTTATGAGCTAACCGAACCGTCGCAGCAGACAATTCACAGCTGGTAATGGGCGAAACGTCATCCGAATGACACTGCTACTGCCACAAATCGACTGACACGCCTGGGAATCCCCTTCGCTAGCTGATTTGCCTCGTAACATGGACGGCAAGCAAGTGTGGCAGGTAAAGTACGCGTCTCTGTTTGTCAGTGACTGAGAATGATGATAGGCTTTCAAGCCCTTACGTACTGCGAACCTAATCTACTGATACCATCCACTAAATAGTGCCTGTGGGCGTTACAACGGGCCGGTCCTACTTCCTGAGGTCGAAAGGGAGTGTCGATAAACAGTGACGTCTGAACGTCAATGCCCAAGGCGTCGTGTAATTGAGCGCACAAGCGCAGTGACGTAACGCATTAAATCACGCGTTTGTTGCGGGTTTCGCGACTTGGTATACAACAGCTTGTAGCCATCGTGGCAGTCAAGTTCTATGGAATACTGTACTCGGTGCTAGTTAAGTTGTAGCCCCCGAGTAAAGAGAAACCGTTAAGACACCTTCTGGAAAGTATCGCGTCAAGTTAACATTTGCTGACGCTGCAGACACGCGCATCACGTGTTTGATGCCACGAGCGAGCAGTACATGCTGCCACTTGTTTGGAAAGCAGGCACAGTGAAATCGGTGCTTACTCAAACCTGTGCTACTGACAATAATTGTCTACCTGTTGGTTTAGTTTCTCCGTGCATGCAACTCCGCTACATTTTGTTGCGATCATTCGCACCACTGTTTGTGTTGCCTGACCAAGTTTCGTCGATTAATGAAGCTGAGCTAGCCAGCACATCGCACGTATGTATTTACTATTACTGACATCTTGATCGTATATTTTTCTTCACAGGCCAAAGCGCTGTATGACTTTGAAGCGCAGGCGCCTGGTGAAATTAGTATTTGGGCAGATGAAACAGTCACTGTCATTAACAAGGTGAGTCAGGTTTTGCTGTCAGTATATTTTTGTTCACATTTGTTTGGGGCTGGCACTGTCTTTCCCTTTGTGTTGTGTGAAGATGGGGTGGTTTATTATCATATTTGCACAAAAGCAGCACTGACTATGTGGGCTGTAGCATGGTCACTGAGAAATGTGAATGCAACGCTTTAATATAGCAAGCTGTCAAAAATGAAGAAACAGCTTGTATAATATGATGGAGCAGCATTTCTTTATAGTTTTATTATTGGATGGTAATCATGACAATTCAATTGTATTGACAGCTTTCACATGATGTCACGGAAGCAGCATCTCAATATACTGGTACTACGACCTGGTAGCTGTGATAAAATCAACACAGCCTATTTACTGCTTTGGGAAATTTCATTGACAGGATAAAGACAGAACACGTGCACGATGCACTGACAACATTCACATAACGGAAAAAACAGCGCAGAATTCTGACAGGACACAAGACGAAGATGGGACGACGACACCGCTGTGTCCCTTCATCTTCCCGTGTCCTGTCACAATTTTGCACTGTTTTTACCCTGTTACAGGCACGAACCAACTAGACCGAGTTTCAGCCCTAGCAAACATTCACGTGTCGTCACGAACACAGCTTCCTGCAATTCTGGTACTACAGCATAACAGCGTCAATGTCATCAGGGCAAGCCATTTATACTTCTAAATGCTATGGAGGATACTTCATCATTGAGCAAGAAAAGTGCCCACTTGCTCAACAGGGACTCGCATCTAATGTTTTTCAGCTTCTGACATGGTATGAACACCAACACTTCAAATCCACACAGAAGAAAATGCACAAAAAGAGTAATGGACTGCCCACATTAAGTGAAGTTCTAAAGGGAAGATGCTGAACTAGGAAAGAAGCTGGTTTCTGCACTGAGCCATCCTGATCATTGCCTTTGCTTTTCTATTCAGGCTCGTTTGAATGCTATCCCCTTCCTTGGGTACAGTGCCTAATCTTCACTTGTGTACCCTTTTTTTACCACTCACTTCTGTAAAGCTCTCGCTTTTTTTTCCCTAGCTTGGCAAGCCAAGTAGATTGCTTTTTACTTGTGTGTTCACAAAGATTAGCAATAGAAGTTTGGTAGCAAACACTTTTCCTGGTTTTTCAGAATGTTGGTGAAGGCTGGTGCGAGGGCACTAACAGCCGAGGCGAAACTGGGTTGTTCCCCGAGGACTATGTGGAGGCAAGTGAACTGTAAACTTTGTCTAACCTTGAAATTACGGTGACAAGGTAGCTTGTCACCTTGATTACGGAAGTTACTGCAATCTTTCAGGTTACTTTAAGGGAACAGTCCCTTAAAGCTGAACATAGTTTAATCCTTACTTGAATAATCTTTTCTTTCTGGCACTTGATGTTGCCTTAATCCATCTTCATAGCTTATACAGTTTGGGTTGTGCATGTGAGAGCCGTAAACGGATAGTAGCATGCACTGCTATGATTTGCATTAGATATTATTCTTTTTCTTATTTTATGCTGCTTACAGACAGTATCATTTCCATTTTAAACATTTGTATGTCTGTCCTAGACATGATCTCCAATTGTATGTACCTTAGTAGAGGATATGTCCTCTCACAGTGACTGCAGTGCACAGCCATGCATTTGCTGTGTTCATTTAGCTGGGACAAGTGGGTGGTGGGATCCTACCAGTAGGCCAGCGCATGAATGCTACTTATGTGGCATCATTCTAGGAGATACTGTTTAAGGTCATGCTTTAGTGTACACTGGCATCAACAAGCATACTAGTTTAACAAAAGGGTGTAATCGAATGTGCTGGCTTTGCCATAGAGGATGCCAAACTGCGCCAGGTCACCCCGAGTTAACCAGTTCATCTTCCTTGTATATGAAGGCGCATTCATATTAGCAACTAGTGCCGGTTGCATGACCATTTGTGACTGGAGACCAAAAAGCATGTAAAGGCGACCGATGTTCTCACCTGCAAGTGCTTCATACCTGTGTCACCACGCAGAATACACGTCTCCGCATTTCCATTGCCCATTAAAATAAGCTGGCGTCCTGTTCCTGCGCATCTGGTTGGTCTAGACGTTTCCCACTGCAGTCGCATGGCTAAAAAAATCGAGCAGCAAGCAACTGAGCCAAAGCAGTCGCTTTGCGACCAACTTGGTTGCGCAACCGGTGCTAGTTGCAGATGTGAACGAGTCTTGACACTTATTTGCACTACCTGAGGCACTTCAGTTACACTGCTGCAGTTCATACGGCTCTGCAACCTACCACAAACCAAACGATGTCATGTCTTGTTTGGAAACACAATAGCGAAAAACCCGGCAAATATTTCATCGTTTTGCTGTGCTGGTTCCTAAAGATTTCACTGCAGGAACAAATGGCCGAGTGCAAATACAATCAAAAGGCAGGTAGACATAGAAACTGTAGCTCTGCATGTCTCATGGCTGTGTGCCATTTCTTCAGTTACCATTGCCAAAGAAATCTGAGTTGATTATTGCATCTCGGTGCCTCTCAGATCCTCCCAGCCGGCCCCCCCACCTCCATCAGTGCCACCACCACCTCTGCCGCCCAAGTACGAGACAGGCCAGTCAGCCGTGTCCACCACTGCGACCACGACGCCATCGTCTGTGCAGTACGATAACGGCGATGACTGGGATGATGACTGGGACGACGATGACTCAAATCAGGGAGCACAGGTATTGTATTCGTGTCAATCATCAAGCAGAGACCTCCATTTATGACTATTTTGAATGTCTCTGTATTGCATTGCATTTGCCATGGTAGCTTAGATGAGGTGTCGTGCTTTTAAAGGGGTACTGACATGAAAATTTTCAGTTGTCGTTTCTTTGTGTCAAACGAAATGCCAAGCCCTCAAGAGCCCAGAGAATGTACTGGTAAGCATGAGTGCACCCCTAAAACGTAATTATGGTATATTTTTAAATGCTAGTTTAAGTTGCTACTGTACCCTGACATCACAACATGGTATGAGCTTCTCGTCACGTGCCCGCTCAGGATATTGTGATGTTTCCGCGGCTGCTCCATTGGTGACGCATAAGCACCCATTTTGAGTGTTTTTGGGGACATACAAGTGGCCGTAATGCATGCCTTGGTGTCTGACATCATCACAACTATCCATACTGGTGCGTGAAGTCACAAGAATCGACACTGTAGCCGAGTGTCACACTAGTGGTGATGTCAGTAGGTCAGCAATGGGAACATGGACTTTAATGTCAAAACAAAATATCTTCTCAGCATTTACTGAGCTTCACATTTGAGAAGAGCCATCCCAGTATACAGGAGATTTGTATGGCAGAGTAAACTCGTCTTCAAGGATTCATGTCAGTACCCCTTTAAGCTCGAGGACGTGGCTTCCATTCGTGGTGAAATGGGGGGCAAAATGTGAAATGACTCGTGGCATGTAAAGACCCTGAGTATTATATATGTATTGAGTGCTCTGTTACATTGCTGTGTTTCAGGACATGCATCAGCCTCCGCAGCTGTCTGGGCCGTGCAATTACGGCTTGTTCCCACCCAACCGCTCGTCAATACAAGAGGCTGGCAGCAAAGGAGATGCCACATCCAAGGGTGGCACAGTCAAGCGTTTTAATCGGTCAGTTTGCCTGTTTGTGTCTCTGATTGAAAATCCTTAAGGTGGTGTTAGAGAAAATGCGTAATAGTCCTTTCCTGTTGCTTCTGCGTCTTCAGTTTGGTTCCAGTGGCATTTGGTTCCAGGGGTTGTGGGGCTCAACCCCCCTCGAAATTTTTCAATTTTGCATGTGCATATATACGAGCTAACATACAAACGCATGCACAAACATACGTAAAGTATGGCTGAACCCCCTCCCCCGTAAAAATATTTCTGGCTACGCTACTGTTTGGTTCAGTTTCAAAAACTTTCATGATTATTGGGAGTAGTACGTGCTCGTTAGACAGTGTTCTTTTTTTTTAGTCTTAGCAGTATCTAACTGCGGCAGATGTGCCCGCGCATCAGAGGGTTGCACACTCGTAGCCATGGCTACTAGCGGCGCTAAATGCACATGCAGTCAAAACCCACTTGTAACAATACTCACGGGCCACAAAAATTTCATTGTTATAACTGATAATTGCTATAAACGAGTTACGTGAGAAAAAAAAAATAGGGTGATACATGGCTGTCGTGAGAAAACTAATATCAGATTAGATGGGCCAACAGACATCAGTGATAAGGATGACAAAGCAGCCGATTTTTCGGAAATGCTTGAAAATTTCACGTGACCAACACAAGCGACATAGAGCCAATTCATGATGTCTGAAGTTTCGGACGCCGAAACTTTTCCAAGTCTCTACTTTTTTTCTTACTCTAATTGCATGTCCGAAAGTGTAGTATTAACAAAAGGCACCACAGTTCCCGCACCTTAGCTGATTTCTAAAGGTCAGCTTTGCCGCAATGCCACAACGCTGTGCATTGAAGCATACTGAGAATCCGAAGGGGCACTGGGGGGACGTTGTAGTTGGGGGGCGGGGTTCAGTAGCTTGAATCTCTCGTTTTCTTATATCTTCTTCCCGGTTTTCAAGCTCCATTAACTTTCGACGCAAGCGCCCAGCAGCCAGAATTCATTGTTATAACCAATAATGCTGCATGCAGGGCATTGCTGTGAGTGGGTTATTTCACCATAGAAAACATACAAAAGTTGACGGTGCAGCAGCTTCTCATTGTTATAACTGATATAGTGTTAAAACCGATATCGTTATAAGTGAGTTCGACTGTACATACCCCATAAAGTGGCATGGGGGATTAACGCTGCCACTGCTGTAGCTCAGTTGGTAGAGCCTTGGATGCATTATTCGTAGGTCGCAGGTTTGGTCCCTGTCAGCGGCAAGTTATCTTTTCATCCACTTTGCCTTCTTCACACTTACATCAATTAATTACTAGAAATAATATCCTCTATACTTTCCTTGGCCTTTTTGTCTGTTCTAATAAGAATCCATAGCATATTTCAATGCCAGCTGTACTCCTAAGTTGTGTAGCTAACGTTGGCTTTGAAGTTGTTTCTAAGTTACTTCCTACTTGGGCAATGGTCATTTGGCAAACAGGCTGTCAACGAGGCTCACTGCCTGGCTTCTATTCTCTACTCTGAAGATTTTTGCCTTCCTGTTTTATTGTATGGCAGATGAACCGAGGAGGTCTAGTTGTTTTGTCATCCTGAATTGATATTTACGCTTATTGCAGGTTTTCAAATTTTGTTAAATCCGGTGGGGAATCGTGGCTTCTAGGACTGATCAAGCCCGTTGTGCCAAGTGACGAGCAAATCCACATTGTGGCAAGTACTTGTTGTTCTCTGAGACAGAAGTGAAAGATGGAACAGAACAAATTTTTTTGAGATTTCAGGTGCCGATGATTTTCTATTGCAATGGTATTTTGCTTTTGTGCAGGTCTAATAATTTGGTTTCATGACTTCTTTAATAATACATGATGCAACAGCTCTGATTGTGAAGATGTTTTACAGAAACACTGGCGTTGCAATCCGGGTTTTTCTATTCCTCCTTGAAGTCTGGCTACCCGTCAAGGTAGTTCAATGCATGACGGCAGAATGCAAAAACACTTGTGCATCGAGCTTATTGTGCACGTTAACCCTGCGATGTCCTCACAGTTATGCTTTGACAATAACTGTGAGAAAATGCTGACCATTTTTGCTCATCATGTAGAGTTCATTTTAAGAAAAAAAAAAAAGAATGATTGAGAATGAAATTTTGTTTGAAGAAGAACTTAATTAGTTTTAAATACCAATAATTAATTACTTTGGTTAAATGAGTAACTCACTCTAACTTGTATAACATGTTAAAAATGTGCAATAACTGCTTTTTTATGAAACTTTGGCAGCTTTATTATCTTTTTTGAGGCATTATATTCAGTGTAGCAATTATGATAGTGGGCATTACAGGGTTAAAGCAATGCATGGGGTTACAATTAATCTCTCCCCCCCACCCCACTGTGGCTTCTCTCATAACAAACATACAGAAGGCTCCAGACATTTAAACCCATTATATCTTAGTCTGGTTCCCTCTGTTAGTCTCGGGTTATTTTATCTACTGATGTGACCTAACATGACACAGTGTATCTTCCGTGATGAAATATAGCTTCTCAGCTGCTGTCACACTTGTTGCACCATAACAGGCACATCATACCGTCTTTTTTTTTTCTTGAGGGAGAGAGTTCTGTTCAGCATCATGGGCTTGTGAGCAATTAAACGTTTTCTTTTTTTTTTCTGCTGCTACGCTGGCTTGTCAGAATGTGTCACTAGTGTGTTCACAATGATGGCAGTGTGATAAAAATGGGGGGGGGAAGCTTGTGTTCATAGCTGCTCTCTTCTGAAAGTTTCAATTTCAGTGACGTTGCTCTCAGAAGAATACCTTTGTCTGCATAGATAATGCTGAGAATCAACGGCAGTGGTACCTCGTTATAATGAACACTGATATAGCGAATAATTAGTTATAGCGAACTAAATACAAACTTTGGTTGGTCACAGTTCATTTCCGAGACATTCTTTTTTTTTAATATATATGGAAAGCAGAAACGCAAGAGCCGCTGCGATATTGGGCTGTAATGAAGGAAATATGTGGATTGCTTGAGCCTCAACAATCAAAAGGTGGCATAAAAAGAGCAAAGTAAATGTTGAAAGACTATTCACAATCCACACTTCTCTTTTCATTGTTTGAAAAAGTTGTGGAAATTGCCATCATCCAGCTAAAAAAAAAGGCACATTTGACTGGTTGCATCGTATAAATCGAAGTTTTATAAATGCCATAAGAAGGGAGGTAAGGATTACCTCATTTATAGTGGGTTTAAAGCATAGAATAATGAATTTTCGTATGTAGTATTTTTGAGTGAGCCAGACTGCTAGATTGCTGATTTGTTAGAGCTGGTGCTCTAATGTTACAACGTATATCAGGTATAACAAATTAATTTATGGTCCCGATGCTATTTATTATAACAAAGTTCACCTGTACTACATTCAACGCTCCATCCAGCCACGATGAAAAAGTTTTGATGTGCGAGTCAATGTATGCTAGATGGTGTGGATGTGATAGACCGTGCGGCTTTCTTCGTGTGGCAGGAGTGTGACGGAACGATCAGCTGGGCCAGCACCATGGACCCGTACTACTGCGAAGTGTCCTCCCCCAAAAAGGAGAGCAAGTTCAAGGGGTTCAAGAATTACATTGCCTACCAGCTGAAACCAACGGTGAGCCTGTTCACCCCTCACTTCATGGGCAAACGCATCACAGAGCAAGATATACAGCAGAGAAGTTATTTAGAGCTGTGCCACAAGCTGTTGTGCTTTAGATAGACATTCCGCATGAATTAGGCAGAAC
This sequence comes from Rhipicephalus appendiculatus, assembly GCA_030522465.1. Classification (NCBI taxonomy): domain Eukaryota; kingdom Metazoa; phylum Arthropoda; class Arachnida; order Ixodida; family Ixodidae; genus Rhipicephalus; species Rhipicephalus appendiculatus. The sequence continues at coordinate 39,589 of JALIZH010015002.1, forward strand.
TTTTTAAAGTGGGAGTTAGAATATACTTCAGAAACAAGGTACACCTTTCTTCTAAAAGATTCAGCGGAAAAGGGCCCCATCGTGGTATGCAGCCATGTTTGGAAGAACTTCAGTTATTTTTCTGGCCACTACTAAATATGAAAAAGACTAAGCTTTTTGTTATTGGTTTTACTGCCCCTGAGGATGTGAGAACTTTGCAGGCTCAAGGAAAACTTGCTTTACTACTCTCCCGGGGTGCAGTGTTAATGTTAACAAATCTCGCCTTGGCTTTGGTGCTGCATTCTTAAACTGTGTGGTAGATTGCGCAGGAACGCAATGGCGCTTTGTTGTTTCCACTACCAGAAAATTGGATTGTTGGATTTCCACTACTAGAAAATTGGATTGTTGGATTTTTATTACCAGAAAATGAAATGAACTGTTGAATTTCACAGGAACATTTTCACAGCGGCTGCTACACTGTTCATAATGAAGATATACTAGCAAGGAATTTCTTTGTGGACATCATGCATGAGCCCTTCCGGCAATGGTTGATTCAGTTGTTCTCAAACATGCAGCAAGTGTTGCTTGTTGAAGAAAAAAAATTCGGGGCTTATCACCAAAGTGACTGTAGTTGAATGAAGTGAAACCCACTTGCAGCAGACGCAATAATCCTGCGAATAACTTATGTTGAATCTCGGGTGATGCTCGCCTGTGATGTTGTTGCAGCTGTGTTAATTGGGAGGCCCATTTTGTTGTGCGTGCAGTTCAACGACATGCCGGTCAGCCGCCGCTACAAGCACTTTGACTGGCTTCATGAGCGGTTGCAGGAGAAGTTCTCCCTTATTCCAGTGCCCCCCACTGCCCGATAAGCAGATCTCAGGTCAGTCACTCATAGGGACCTGATATATTGATTTATTTATTTAATAAAGCAATGCTGTCAACCCTCTTGCTAGGTTTGTTACAGAGAGCAGAATAAATAAATACAAGTCGGCATTAATAACAAACACTGAATACAGCATTATCAAAATGATGTAATAAATGCTGGAGGGGGGTGTGCAAATATTTGAACTTTCGAATATTTTTCAAATAGTGTATGCTATTCGATTCAATTCGCACTGGACCAACTTTACAATTTGAGGTATTCCAACTCCCAGAAAATAGATATAACAATCTATAATCACGGAAAATAAATATAATGACAGTAAATCAGTGTGCAGCATGCTCGGTCTGGCGTTTTGGGGCTTCAATATGAGAAACTACTAGCTGGTTCCGCCGGTGCTTTTGGCCAAGCATGACCAGACAAAAGTACATCAAAGTGCATCACTCTAGTGAATGTAGACGTCAATATATAAAAACATCTGAAATTCTGGATGCTAAAAATCTTCGGCGTCCGATTTTTCGGAATTTCCTGCCCAAATTTCAGGTCCAAAACAACATAAATTGAGCCCCCCACCTCTTCCACATCCATCATCTCCACGTTGGAATCAGCGTTTTCTTGAGTCGATACATTGGCGACCATAGCGGAGCCTGAAAGGCAGCTTTGCCGCAATACGAGAGTGTGATGAGGTGAAGCATATTGAAAAATCTGAAGGGGTCACTTCCAATCTGATGTTGACTGTATTTGTCTTTGGGAAGTTCGAATAGTTTGAATAATAAAATTCCAGTGCGAATCAAATCGAATAGCAAACACTATTCGAAAAATATTCGAAATTTCGAATATTCGCACGCCCCTAGTGATTAGCATAGTACTTAACCATTTTTGAGGTGAGGGAGGGGTGTAACGATCACCCCCCTCCTCGAAAATTTACAATTTTGCAGTGTGTATGTACATGCATAGGTGTGTTTTTAACGGCTGCGCAGGCCGCTACCAGGATGACTTCATCGAGCACCGGATGGCGAAGCTGCAGTTGTGGGTCAATAGAATATGTCAGCACCCTGTCATGTCACAGAGCTCGGTCTGGATGCACTTCCTCACGTGCAACGACGAAAAGGTGGGTCCTCACTTTGCATGCTGCTTCTTTTTCAACATCGAGCTTGTGAGAGAAACTGTGAAGCCTTCTACTACAGCGATACAAGTGGCGCTACTCTTTAAAGGGGCCCCTAAACCACCTCCAATACTTTTTTATATATCAAGTAAATGCACGGATAAAGTTGAGAGTGCTGTCACGATCAGCAGTGCCAAACGTAGCAGGGCTATGTGCTGCGGGTGCACCACAAAATAAACAGTACCATGCTCCTCTGTGGGCCTTTCGGTGTCTCCAGCATTTGTCGTGACATCACCAGGAAAATCTTGTCATGTCAGCAGCAAAAAGGACCTGTTTGTCTGCCTGTAGGCATGCGTACTCTTGGCTTATACTCCTCGCATGGTGATGAGGAACACTAGGCTAGATGGAGAGACCAGTCAACGTATGGAGCGTAGTGAAGGAGAGACCGAAACAAGCGAGGGCGGCATTTCGCCAGTCAAAAGCGTGTAACTCTATTACAGCATCATTTTGAAAAATTCTCGCGGCCGCTTGTTGTTGCAGACCTGTGCACAACTAGAACACCAGAACTAAGTTTCAACCCCTATGTGGTTTATGGACTATTTAAGAAAAATATTCTTTCTCAGAACAACACAGGTACAAAAAATTGAGTCCCTTTAGCTAACACTGAGGAGAGCACAGGCTAAAGCCCTTACTCTCACATTAAATTCACATGTTGTTCATATTTAATCCACCTTTGATTCCCTCTAGTTTATGGTTAGGTACATTTGATTCACCTTATTATAATGATCACCTCTGATCACTTCACATACATTTCCTACTCTTATTCACATTTGACTTGCCTTTAATTCTCACTCAGGAAATGTGGGTATGCACCATGTGTGATTAAGAACCATTCGTGATGCCAATGCCTGACACTGGATTTTTTTCGCTCATGAAACCTTAAGGCTTTCACCTTAAGGTTTCAGGCGTGGCAAAGGTACATCATACAATTTGGCATTGAGAAGCAATTTTAGAATTTTAGTGTAAATTTTGTCTGGGTGAAGTGGCAGTCTAGAACAGCGTTTGATGTCAGCTGATTCGCTGAATTACCACAGCCGGAGTACCGGTGTTACTTGGTGTAGTGTGTCACAACTAGGAGTGCTAACAGTGGCTTCTTGCGTGCACTGTGTGCACACACAGAATGGCAAGACAATACACATTATAAGCATCTAATGTAGGTGCCGTGCAATTGGCTGCTAATCTTAGCTACTTCTGCGACTGCTGCTTACGCTCAGTTCGCTAGCGCATTTGGGGATTGAGTAACCTTCGGTGCCATCTATGGCATTCGAGATCCTTGCCATTTCAAAGCTTGTAACAATTGCTCAGAATTTGGTGACTGGGATACATCATTACATGAAAAATGTCGGTTGGAATTTCTTTCTCTATTCTTGGTTTTATCGATATTTTTTTCGATATCTTGTGTGCCAAGTTGGGGATGCGAACCCTTACAAAGATCTGTGCAATGGTTGGCAGGGCTATTGTGCTGCATAACATGACATTAAAAAGTCAAATATGAAAGCTAATTTTGTGCTTGACATATTCGGTGGTCATGGTGTCATCTTTAGTGTTTAATAGAAGCAGTGTATGCATGGAATGGGAAGCTGCTGTGCTTTGATGTCTTCCCACACCCTGACTTTCTTTGAAACAGAGATGGAAAATGGGCAAGCGGAAAGCCGAGAAGGACGAACTCATGGGAACAAACTTGTTCGCAGCCTTCCAGGTGCCACAAATCAGCCTCGACCCACTTGCTGTGTGAGTGCTGCTTGGCGTTTCATATTAAAAAAGGCCGATGTCTGTTGTTACTGGGGTTGTGTGAGTATTCCAAATTTCAAATAACGAATCGAATAGCGCATGTTCGAATAATCTAATATTTTTATAATACGTTTGAATAAACAGCACCAACAGAAAAACCACGAAGGAACACTTCGAAAAAAGTGAAGGATCATTTTTTTTTTTTTTTTAATTCGTGAATCGCCAAGATGCATGCAGCTCAAGCTTTTATGGGACTATCGAAGCTTAAGGATGAGAGAATCGCTGTAGCGAATGTGTCCTCAATTTACCATGATTATTATGAGATCTATGATGTTCATTCATGAAGCATTAACATTTGGCCTTAGTATTATTTAAAAGCTGGTGACAAAGTACCACCTTAAATACTGGAGCATAATTGCTATATTAATCCTACAGTTAAAAAATACCTTGAAGGCTCTAGGCGCTACTGTATACGAGCTTACCTCAGTTTACATAATTGGGGTTCTTTTGTCTGTTAAATGTAATGTTCATATTACTTAAGTTTGTGAATAATTAAGAATATTTGTTTGAAAAAAAAAGTGTCGTAGAAATCTAGGCCTGTCTTCAAAATGGTTGTCTTGCTATTCAAAAACTATGCAAATAGTATTCTATTCATATTTGATCTTGTATGATCACTGTTCAATTCGTACTCCATTCGGTTCTAAATTTCAGTATTCGCACAGCCCTAGTTGTTACGTTCACCATTTTACTGCTGTCAGCACCAGAATTGGGACTACAGTTGAACCTCTTTATAAGAGACATGCACCAGGGAGCAATTCTTTTCTTTTATATGAGCTGTCTCTTATAAGCAGGGTACCCTGTATGCATTTTCTCATCAGCACCTACTTCAATGTAGGCACACTGGTGTCTCTTATACCCATATGTCTCTTAAATCATTCTCTTATAAAGGGGTTCGACTGTATTATTTTACAGGTCACATGAAAAAAGAGCATTACAGAAGCTTATCTACGGAACATTTCACATGACCATTTTTGTGGCAGTTATTTCACATCTTAGGTTTCAGATAAGCTGTGACAGTTTAGGAGTAGCTTGCCTAGGTTATTTTTCCTTCAACTCTTTGTCCTATGCACGTACACACACAGAAGTGAATTTATTATTCTTGTTGATGTGTTGTGTAGTTTGATTGCAATAAGTGTATAATAATAGTCGCCTTTCTTCAATATTTGCATTTTCTTAAAGTGGCATGTGTGAACTCTATATTCTGTCTTTATTTTCCTCTAAACAAGTGAAACAAAGGCAGATACCTTTGGCAAACTCACACAGAAGATGGACGACGGCGTGAACCACTTGTACAAAACCTCTCAAGACCAGATCAAAAAGTGCTCAAAACGTGAGTAACTTGCAGCTCAGCTGTTGTGAGTATGTGACTGTTAGCTTGATCAATTTTTGCCACTGCTCGCCCTTCAATCCACGCTGCATGCTTTTCGTAGAGCAACCATTCACCTATTGTTTGAAATTTAACCATCACCTGTAACTGCCATTGTAGCTTAGCAAATAAGGTGCCGTGCCGCATATTGATGGCGGAGAAATGCAAGAACACATAAGTAGTTATTTTGAGGTGCATGTTATTGAACATTGGGTGGCTAGAACTAAACTGAAGCCCACCCCCTCCACCACTTTGGTGCGCCTCATAATTGTATCATTCTTTTGGCACGTAAAATCCCAGTAATTGTTATTAACCATCATCTACCCTGTTCTTGTGCTTTAGACTACAAGTACGAATGTGAGAAAATTGCCAGTTCGCTCAAGGAATTGGCAGGTGCATTCGACCTGGAGAAATCACTGCGTAAGTTCTCTTGGCATTTTTGCTGTGAAATCTGATGTTGTAACACGTGTGCAGCGATAAGGTCCTGACCAGTTCACGTTTACTCACACAGCTGCGGCTCAGCTGACAGAGGCCCTAAAGCACACGGAGGAGACCTATAAGCATATCGGGAACATGTACGAGTCCAAGGTACTGGGTTTCACATATCATGCGACAATTCTTTCTCTTTCTTTTTCATTTTTCTTGGCTGATGGGAATGAAAGACATTGTGTATAGGCTTCTTAGTGTACTATGCGTGTGGTATGCTGCCACACATCTTGAACATTCTTTTGTGCTCGACATGATCATTGACTAGTATCTGTTACCGGGGTTGAGTTACAGATGTGAGGTCATGGGTCCCATTTCTGGGCTCTGCAGATTTACATCTATGTATTGAGTTAGCAAGTACTATCACGATGGAAAGAAACGTGAACAGTGGGGCGTCTACATTATGCTGTTTCGCATTTCTTTTCAAGTGGTTGTCGCTTGGATGGTAATGAAAAGCCACTACAGTCATCCATGATACAATCAAGAACCACTATAGCATCTGTTTATTACACTCTAAGGTCAGAGCACGATGAAAACGGCGTGCTGCACTGTTTGTGCTTCTTTCCATCCGCCCTGTCCAAGAGATGTGCTGTATCTGTGTTCCAATGTCTTATTAAGACTGCCATGTTGTCAAATTAAACCCTGCACTCTCCTCCACAGCACCCTTCACAGATTGTATTGCTTTGATGTGTAAATTGGTTCTTGCAATCATAAGGGCAAACATTTGCTTGTATACTTCCCGTCGGTTCGGCACAGTAGCAAGCACCGGCTCCCTTTCCAGTTTTACTGTTTTCAAACGCTTTGACTGCATAGCGTCGTTTTAGCATTGATGATGTTGCCTCTGCCTTTGTAGCAAACCAGTAATGTGCTGTGGTGTTCCATTGTGCAGCTCCAGCGCTACTGGGAGTCCCTTGGTGATGTCCTGTTTATGTACAAAGGGTGTCCTCGCTGTCTGGCCAGACATTGTCAGCTTCCACAAGGTCTGTATCCTGGCAACATTCAGCAAACTCACTATCTCGATAGACACGTCTTTTGAACACCCATGTGGCGAACAAATACAGCAGAACGTTGTTGATAGATGCCCATTTTGTGGAATTTCGCGGAACCAACATTTTGCTATTGAAAACAGGGAATGACAGAATACAGTTACGTTAACTTTTAATGACTGGTACGTTCCCGGAAAATGATTTTTCGGAACTAAGACTCAATGCGTGCATAAACTGAAATCGTATGCGATTTAGGTGCATTCCACCTAGTTTTGGTTAGTATCTGTATCCGAGGATGTTTATTGCCATTTACATTGCTGCTAATACGACGCCTTACTTCGCATAATACAGTAAAAGCGTGTTAATGAGAACTCGGTTAAATCAAACTTACAGTTAATTCGAGCTGTCGCCCTGGGCCCGGCACAGCCCTATGTATTTCTATGGGGAGAAAACTCCCGATAACTCGAACACGTCGGTATCCACAAGGGATTAATTCGAGTGGGAACCCCTGGTTTTCATCGCTCCTCGCAGAAGTCTGCCCAGAGTGATCACAATGTGTTGCAAAACCAAACCATACATTTACTAGAGATGCCATACAAAGAAACGGCAACATTTCTCAGCAGATGAAAATTCAGACGCTTCGCTGGAGCTCCTGGGCAAGCTGCAAACGGCGCTCATGGAACTAATTTTGGCAAAAGAACTTAATTTGCAGTATTAAAGGTCATTAGCTTCATGGGTATCACTCGCTTGTGTCATTCGTGGAACCGCACCTTATCTCTGTGCTGTATTGCAAGATGTTTCAGAATGTCGAGCTCACTGCGAGCTGCAGTTATTCAGTGTTTAATTATGAAGCTAACTGGGGTGCCCAGCGATGGACTGACCGACAACTGACGCTTGCGCATGCAGACGTTCCTGAGCAAGCACAAGGAGTATCAAAAGATGCGCGATGAGGTGAAGCTGTCGCAGGAGGACCTCGAAGGGATCCGGCAGCGCATGGATGTTGTCTCGTATGCCATGCTGGCTGAAGTGAGCCACTTCCAGAAGCAGAAAGTGCACGACTTCAATGCCGCCATGCACGACTTCCTGGGTGGTCAGATCAGCTTCTACGAAGAGGTACGTACTACCAGCCCAAAACCGGCTTTGCTGTGGTTTCCTACCTTCTTTGTTACTGGCCATGCTGCCTGCATTCACCAGACCACAAGTGAGGTCCTTCACTGTGTTCAGTACCAGAGTTGAGTTGTGAATTCAACAAGCTCTTGGTGAGGCAAGATATCTTCTGTTGTCCTGTGTTTTTTGTGCAACTAAGGTAGCTTGCAGCATTGCGAACAGTAGAACCTCAATGCTAGTGTGACAGTTACCATTTGGAAATTAGCCGGGTATGGAGTATCTGAGCGCCATAAATTTCTACACTGTGATGTTATGATGCAATGCTGCTAGTGAAAAAAGAGTAATAGTAGCTATTTTTGTACAACAGTACTGCTGTAGCATATCAGCTCTTCACATTATATGTTGTGCTGCACTATCATGCATTAAGCTCCATAATTTTATGTGAACTTTTGCTCTCACAAAGAATCAATACGAGTAAAACATGCTAAAACAGTTGCAAGGTATTGTAAGGTCTTATTACATTTTTTTAGTGGAAGAATTTTGATTGGGCAAGTTTAGCAATAAAGGATAAGTGCCGATTCCGTGTACTAGCCTTGTCCGTCTTCATTTTGCGTTAGTTTTCCTATTCCCCATATGTTAATATTTTATGCTGCTGTTCAAAATTAAATCTTTCACAGAAGGAAGAATGCAGATAAAATCTCTGTGGTAATTAAATGAATTCATGGTTCTAAACATAGGACCCCAATTTGCAGTATGTGGCAAAATTGGAAGTGCACCCAGAGCACTTGCTGTCGTCGTGTCAACAGCACAGCACACCACATTTCGTTTACTTTGATATTACTGCTATTGTAGTTGTCTTGTGCTATAGCAGTGTTGCCTGTGCTCTTGGGCTTATCACTTGGCAAGAAATGCATAAAGAAAGGAAAATTTACTACCACCCTTTTGAAGCACAAAGCCACATTTCCCTTTCTTAACCCTTCCGCCATCTTGTGGGATTCTGCAGAAATCCTGTGCAAATGCATAGAGTTACAAATGGGGCAAGGATTGGAGGCCTGTTGAAACCTTCTGTGGGCCACTCCAATAAGTCTGTATGATTTCCGTACGATTTTATGGAGTATATGTGGATTCCATGCAACTTCCATTACATTTTCATATAAATCTTCGAAAACACAGGGAATTATCGGAATGCATCATAAATACTTCAATAGGGAATTAATTGGCCCCATGTAATGTATTGCACATGTTGAATAAATGAAGGGAAACTGATCGAGAAGCCTGTTTTTTGTTAGACGCAACCATATGTAGCCAAGAAAAGAACGGGCATTATTTCCCTTATATAATTAAAAGTGAATGTGAAAAACTTGCAAGAAACAATTCATCAAAGAAATTTGTGTAACACTGTTATAATGTTACCATCTCTTTGTTAAAGGAGGGGAATTTTTTCGTGGGGCTCATTTTCTTGTTTGACACAAAGGAATCCAACAGACAATTAGGCCATGGAAAACATAGGGGACATTAATTGTTGTCTTTAACCATAGTGTAGTAATTATGATGAAAGTTAAAATGAAATTGGATGGAAAAACACCCTTTTCGTGGTGTTATGTGAACCCGCAACCTTTGAGTTACAGCACATTTTTACTTTCGTATTGTCATGATGTCATTTATGTATTTGCTTTTTATTAGAGGGGTGTGCGAATATTTGAACTTTCGAGTATTTTTCGAATAGTGTCTGCTGTTCGATTCAATTCGCATCAGAATTTTACTATTCGGAGTATTGGAACTTCCCAAAAACAAATGCAGTCAACATCCGATTGGCAGTGACCCCGTCAGATCTTTTTATATGCTTCACCCCATCACACTCTTGCATTGAGGCAAAGCTGCCTTTCAGACTCTGCTACAGCCACCGATGTATCTATTCAAGAAAACGCTGGTTCCAACATGGAGATGATAGAAGCGGTAGAGGTGGGGGGTTCAATTAATGCCATTTTCGATCTGAAATTTGGGCAGAAAGTCTGAAAAATCGGCCAGTGAAGATTTTCAGCATCCAAAATTTCAGATGTTCTTATACATAGACGTCTATGAGGCAGATTAGGAACTCCAGACTCGAAGGGAGCACGCCTTTGTCAGTTGGGCTTCCACAGAAGTTGAAAGAGTAGGAGAGGCTGAGGCAACGGTATCTTTACCTTTCACGTGTAAAATGCTGTCGACACCACTTTGCACCAAATCATGTAAATAAATGCAATTCGGCCTCTGCATTCCCACATTCTTGATAAGGCAACTAGGAAACACCACCCCTCTAATATGCAATTCGGCCTCTGCATTCCCACATTCTTGATAAGGCAACTAGGAGACACCACCCCTCTAATGCTTCACCAACCTAGCCAAAAGAGAAGCTTTCATGTTGCTATCTCATAAGAATATGCTTGGGAATGCTCTCCGACTTTTTTTTCTATAATTTCGCTTCGAAGTAGTATTAAAAAAATATTCGAGAAATATTGGAAATATATTTGAATTCACTTTGCACCCAATATTTTGCTATTTGCACAGCTCTACATTTTATACATGGTACCTAACTCTTTTTCAATCGTGCATCTTGCATGTGTTAATAATCTGTTCAGTTGCATGCAGACTGTTCTGCCAGACTTGTAAGGGAGAGGAGGGTAGGGTGTGTCAAGTTGCTTGAGATGTAGCTCTTTTTCCTGGTTTTCTCTTCTCTTCACTTCATGTACGTGGGTTGTACATGTTTGTGTGAAATAAATCAAAGATCATTTGAAGTATTTGATTTATTGATTCATGTTTAGTAGGCCTTGTGCAAATAGCAAGTTCTGGGTTCAAAGCGAATTCTAATCGAATAGTGATTTGGTCGAAAAATTTTGAATCTAATTCAAATAGTATTATCACATATTATAAAAAAAATGGGCATATTTGTCATGACCCATCTAACCTGTACAATATTTTAAAAAAAATTGAAACAAGGCATGTGCAAATGCCATTATTTTTAGTTCAAAAGAAGTGAAAACGACTTTGAGTAGTAGCAGGACTTGACTTTTGGTAGAGTGCAAGTGATAACCTGTAAAATACGTTACGTTTAAAATTTATTATACTTAGAGCAGATAAGCCGGTATAACAAGCTTTTAAACTTTAAAAATGATGAACCGATGTGAGGTAGTATGTTCATTTAACCTTGATGTGATAATAATAATAATAATTGTTGGGTTTGAACGTCCCAAAACCACCAGATGTGAGGCTTTGCGGCAGTGCAGATTTCCCCTGGATAGGTGTTTTCATGGAATAGCACCACTCCACTGCAGTGAAACCACATTTACAGGGGGTTACATGCAGACTAATATACACGTATTCATTCATTTTCGAATACTTCAAAATTTCCGGTAATTTAAATTCGAATACTGTAATACTGTAATTCGAAGCGCTCGAATATTTGCACAAGCCTAATGTGTAGCCATCCTAGTATTCACACATCCCTGGTTAATCTGTGCCTGTTTGTTCTCTTTCCAGATTGTGAAGAACCTGAAAGAAGCTCAAAGCAGGTACATGACGGCACCGCAGTAGTAGCGCGCGACGCAGCCTACAATGCAGCAGTCTTCCCTCGCCAGCCGGCAACAAATGCATCTTGCGAAAGCAACGTGCGCAGGCCCGGCGTCCGAATCGAGGTACCGCGACCGGTGCACCCCCGAATTTATAACTCTTACCCCTTTCCCTTGTACATGTCGGTCTAGCTTTTCGGTGCGTCGTGGTACCGAGAGACCGTACTCTCGTGGTGGAGGTACGAATGCCTTTGCTGCCGATGTCTCGAGACTCGATTCCTTGCATGTGTGCGACGCCCACCATGGCCGTCCTCGAAATCAAATCTTTTCCATTTTCACAGATCAGATGTGAGCACGGTTGACCGTATGTCCGCGCAGCTTTTTCTTTTTTACTCGCACCAATAGGATATGCATGGTAAAAATCGTGTGTATCAAATGCTGTCAGTTGTGCACCTGTGAGAAAAAGAATGTTAACCATGTCGTCATCAATCGAGGGGCTTTGACGGTTGTTTTTAAGTGTTTTTTCCACTGAGATGTTTATGCCTAGCCACATTTTTATACGAGCGTTTTTTTGAGAGATGCGTTTTCAGTTAGGTTTGTCCTAACAAAAGCCGTTTTATTAAGCCTATGTGGCTGCAAGTAACAGGTTAGTTGCATAACGTAAGTGCAACCTGTCTGTCTGAGAGTAGTTTTATACAACTTGTAGGCTCTTGTGTGACATGGTACATAGTTGGATGCTTGATACAGAGTGCTAGAGCATGCCTGTTGCACGTTTGAGATGATAGCAAGCGGATGTATCTTTTTCTGTTGAGTACCATAAGACTGTATCCTAAACGTTCCGTATTGCTTAAGCTAGTTATGAACATTGTTTTGAAATAAAAGAAATGTTCGTACACAAAGTGTTCAACGAGTGCATTGAAGCGTTTATTCTTAAAACAATACTGAGAGCATAATCTCAAAACAACTTTTCTTATTGTCAACTTCAAACAAAGGTGTAATCAACACCTTTTAAAAAATAGGGTGTTGCGTAACAACCACATAAATACATAAATAGCATAACTAACAGTATATACAATTGTTCGTGCTGGAAGGCACAGCTGACCGCACCTATTTCAGCATTGCGGCTAATTTATCAACTCGTCATCAATCGGTACAATGCGTCACTTGTAGCTGCACCTTCACGGTTTCCACACGATGGACAAATTTACACTAGGCCTGGAAGGGCACTCGTATTGTTGACCACGGTTTTGTCAGCATTCTTTGGCTTGCTTCCTAGCAATGTGCACATGTTAGCTGACAAATGCCACTTCACCGTCATTGCTGTCTTGGCTTGTCAATGCTCTCTGGTGCTTGGCATACTCGGTTGCATAGAGGTAAACGTCTAATGTCCGTTCCGTGCACTCTGCAATGAACCGCACGAATGGCCTGACGTCACCCTCATTGCCTAACTGGAGGTACTCGTAGTATAGAGCACGGTCCTGCTTGCGCACAATCACTGGAGGGTAGCCAACGCGCATCAAGAGCAAGTTCATGAGCAACCGCGCTGTCCTCCCATTGCCGTCAACGAAAGGGTGAATGAAGACCAGCTTGTAGTGAGCGAGGGCCGCATACTTCACTGGGTGCAACCTGAGTGCTTCCTCAGAGTTGAGCCAGTCCACAAAGTCCTCCATCAGGTCTCGGACCAGCGAAGCTTTCGGCGGCGTGTGTTCACCCACAAACACTTGTGTCCTTCGGAAAGTTCCTGCATCCACGGGGTCAACATGACCCAAGATGCGGCGGTGCATGGCCAAGATGTCGGAGACCGTCAGCAGCGCCTTGTTGACCAAAGTATTGTTGACGAACTTGAGCGCGGCATCCAAGCCCAGGATCTCGTTGTGCTCCATGATGCTCTTGCCTGGCACAGCTGTGCGCGTCTCGACAACCATACGGGTCTGCGCAAGCGTCATGGTGTTGCCCTCGATGGCCACCGTGTGGTGTATGTGCTGGAAGTAGGCCTCTTTCTTCATGCGCTTCAGGGACGGGTCACCCTCAGGGATTTGGATGAGGAACAGCCGTTTTTTGTCTATCCGCGTCAGCTGTTTCTCATCCAGCTTCTCAACCACAGGTAGCGTGCGCTGACGGTTCACCAGTGCCTGCACAACGAACATTACCTTTTCGTTTGAGAACGATACACATGCAAGGGCAAACAGCCTCATGTCAGTAAACTTTACAGTTAAAAAACTCTGCTTTACAGGTAAATTACACTGATGTAATAACCGACCAACAGCAAAAGCATGGTAATCCACCAAGAAATTTGCAGACTTATGACAACACCAGAGTAGCGAGATATTCCAAGGTCACATTCTGTAATTGATTGAAAACTCAAGGCAGCAAAAAACAACGCATAAGTGGTATGGAATCAATGACAAGACATTGGCACAGCAGTCCTGGCCTTCATTTTTCTCCACTACGAGCCAGTATTTTTTGTGCCAACAAACATATGTGCGAAATTTGAGTGAGCAGCTATCGTATAGCTGGCATTTTCCTTTTGTGTACCGTAAGAAAGGTGCTGACACTGTGTTGTCTTTCTGCCGCATCCTAAAGGACAGTGCAACATGTAAGACTTATTCTCACAGGCACCATAGTCCTTTTCACTGGAGATAAAAAACGGCACCATGCTGGGCTGCGTGCGGGAGTACAAAGGCTGACGTCATAGCCTCGACAGTACATTTTTGGGGGGGTCACGCCTATTTAACGCAACCCATAGAGGACTATGGACAGCGCCCAGGAGGCCATCTGTAAAAAGGTCTATAGGCAAATAGCGATTGAACATAACGTATCGAGCACATATCCGTACGATGACATCTAAAGTGTGACAAACCGCTTGAGGATGGTTGCGACCACAAAACGCCCACAGTGAATCTAACTTTTATTGAATTGAAATGTAGAAATAAGGAAAATGGAAAAGGAAGTGGACAAAATGACAACTGGCTGTAGGATGTACCTAACTTTACATCATGGAAATGGTGCTTCACCAATAGGCTACCTATTGGCTGTCCTATCAACTTGCATATTCTTGTATGTGTACAACATTGGTACTGTTAGCATGAGTCTCTCATAACTACATTGTCCGATAGGGTACATTCAACTGCAGGTGGAACATGTTACACTAACTTATGAGTGGACCACTGGCCAATAACCTCTACCATATTCTGTTAAAACCCAAGAAAAGATGTCTGCTCCGCCCACAGAACCACAGTGCACCTGCCCTTCACTTGTGACAGACAGTCGTGCTAGCATATTTCCGCAAGTACTTTTTCTCGGCTAATGTAAATACTGCGCATATTGAATGTTAAAGCTTCATCGTTGCTGCCTAAAACATTGCGTTTGGCCGTGCAATGATGTCGAAACCCCTGACGAAATTTGCCAGAACATTCAAGTTTCCGAACTAAAATCGGCTTGTCAATGGCTTGTCTGGTTTTATCTTCTTTGTCAGTTTATTTTACGATTTATACTTGTTTTCATATTTTTTACTTTCGCTTCGTATATCATCTTATTTCATGTAACAGTCTTTCTGTTGCTTTGATGCGCACCATAAAATGGCCTTGCGTTCAAAGTAATAAAACAGTTGCGAGTTCAGCACTGTGTCTGTATGTCTCCACAAGTGTGCTGTTAAAATCTTTCATAAGTATGAACCAACTTACCCAAGAATCTGTTATAGCTAAAACCAGCTACACAAAACGGGTGTCTGAGAAAGCTGACTATCGGAACACTCTGGGAGAGCTTAAATCTCGCGAAAATGAGTAAGTGCTATTGGATGGATCATTTATCAAAATTCCCTGTGGGAGGGAGAGTGATGACTGTGGGCAGAGCTGACATTTTTTTGAAGCACAGCTCTGAGGCACTCGTTCCTGCGTTGAGCAGCGTCACCATCGCCGTTGCCGTCGGCGTAACCGATAGACATGAAAAAAATAAAATAAGAAAAAGATACCCAGGATCGAATGGGATTTGAACTCGGGCCCTCTGCATGGCAGTAGAGTATTCTACCACAGAGCCGTGCTGGTGTTCGAAGATCATTTGCAAATAGACCTTATACAGGCGTCATGTCGGGCAAGAAATCATGTTAACCTATGTAATATGGCGTGGCAGAAGAGTAAAATAACAACCAGTCACCACACAATGCTAATTGCACAACAAGTGTGTAGTTTGATGCATCCCACCCACTGCAAAGTGCACAGCCATAATTCTTCACCGTCGTCAGCCGCATGCAGCATCAACAAAGTGCACATACTGCCTTACAGATGTGTAGCGGGTACTTCACTTATCCACAGAAAGCCGCATAATGGCGTGGTGGGTGCTGTCTTACTTCACAAAAACTATGATTTATGGCGTAGTCAGTACCTTGCAGAAAGCCAAAACTTTAAACACAGTTGGCCTTGACCAAACACAAAGCTGCTCTCAGAATTCGCATTAGGCAGTGTCGTAATTGGTGTTTTTTTTTCATTAGGTTGTAACAGGGCGTTACCTCAAGGCATAAACACTGCAATAACATAGGCTCTAGTTAAGCAATGAGCAACAATAAGAGTCAAGTGGATACCTGAGAGTGGTCTGGTTTGGCAACAAGAGCACGGCTGTACATATGGTCTGCCTTGATGAAGTCCTGCTGGTGGTTCTCCAGAAATTGTCCATACTCTGTGAGTATGTCCGGATGGCTGGGACTCAGGATGAGTGCATGCTGAAACAGCTTGAGCGCCTTCTCGTACTTGCCCAGTGCAACCATGTGCATTGCTGCCCTGAGTGATGTCAGGGCTTCCACATCTGCAAAAAAAGGGGAGTGCAACAATGCAACATCCTCTTCACGTGGGCTGTTGAAACTGAAGAGTTGAGATACATTCTTCTTTAGCAGTAACCATGCAGCTTCAGAACCAGCAGGTTATGTAAAAAAATGGTTTGGATGTCTCAACACTGCTGGGATAGCATCATTAAGCATTTTTTTATTTTTGTCTCGTTACTCTGTACTTGAAAAAAGCCAGCACATCTCATGTTACTCTAGCTTTCAGAGCTTTTCAGTGACCACAAGCGTACTTTTCCAGTGGAAAATCGTCGCTTACTAGGTAACTACTGCGGCAAAGTAAACGGGCAAACGAAGCACATGGATAAGTCCACTATGGATCCTCGTAGCTAACAAGCCCGAAAGCGTTTCACACGGCGTTAATCTTGAACGGTACAGGAGTTAAACTAACGTACGGTCGATACTGATAAAACAATCCTAACGTGTTAACAGCTTTTAAATTGGATGGGCAATGAAAGTGATGCAGAAACCCATATTTCGCACGAACGTGCCCGGCTTTTAGTAATGGGGTGGTGCGCATTTTTTTTTTTTCTTCTTTTCCCGATAGCACATGCACAATTTCGGGCTCCCCGCGTACGCGTAACTCAGGTCGGATGCAGTAAATTATTGCGCTGTACCACCACCACACATCAGTCATTGCGAGCGCGTTAGCAAAGGGCGCGTTTTCACTCGTCCAGCCGCTCCGTGACACCTGGGAATCATGCCAGCTCCTCGAATAGTAGTGCATCAAAAGAATAAGAAAAAAAGTGCGCCGATTTCTGAATGCCGCACGCAACAGTGGGCTACTTCCCACATGCGAGGCGGTGGAAACTCGAATGGGAGAGAGGGCAAGTGCGCACAGCTGTGGGGAATACTCTTTAACGGCGCGTACGATGACGGCAGCAATGACAAATGTACTGTTAACAAGGGCGAGCTACCGTTTCTGCCGTTCTCGTCTTTCCTCTTCCGGGTGGGAAGGTGGTTGTAGACGTCGACGATCTCTTCTTCGGTCACTTCGAGATCGTTGCTGTCCGGCAGGAAATTCGGCAGCGAGCGCGAATTCTGCTGGTCGGCTATCTCCGTGCTCTTGTAAGGCGTCAGCTCCAACTTGGATGCCGTTTGCTGCGGCCGCTTCAGGTTCCACACGGACGGAGTCCACACTAAGGCGAGGCTCACGAGCAGCACAAGGATGCCGACGATCATGAACGACGCGCTGAAACTTGCCACGTACTTGTGGGAGCGCAAATCCTGGAACAGCATCGACATAATCCAGTGGTGCGTTGACATCATCATGCTCTCGAGCTTCATGTACAACCACAGGAGAGCGTTGTAATTCATTCTACAGGCGACAATCGGCACTCCTTACGGTGCATCGCATACGCTGGTACGCCAGGCATTGCATCAAATGCGAAAATACACATCAGCCTTGCGGGCGCGTTGCTAAGAGGCTAAGGGGCGGCCAAGAACATAGCCAAGCCAGGCCAAACCAACGTTCACGTCACGTTGGTCACGTGATGAAAATGCTGCTCTACACCAGCGCCTCCTCTTATAAAAGGCAAAGGAGGCGTTGCCCGCACCTGCATTTGCACGTTCTTGATCTTGGCGCGAACTCAAACGATCTCTGAAGGCCAGCCCCTGACAACAGCAAACGTAAGTACTACACGTAACTTCTGGGACAGTTTGACTGAGGCAAACAGGAATCAAATATGAGCGTTGCAAGCCAGAGAATGGCACCATAAAGAAAGCAATATTTTTCGAATAGTGTTTGCTATTCGATTCGCACCGGAATTTTGTGTGTATATCACATATTATAAAGAAAAATGAGCATATTTGTCATGACGCTACTAACCAGCTCAATATATATATATTTTAATTGGAACAAGGCATGTGCAAATGTCACTCTTTTCGGTTCGAAGTGAAGTGGAAGCAACTTTGCATATTAGCAGGATTTGAATTTCAGTAGGATGCAGGCGATAACCGGTAAAATACTGTAGTATGTTCTGCAAGCTTTTATTAAACTTTAAAAGATTAATCGATGTGAGGGCAGTATGTTCATTTGACCTTGAAGTTGGACTTCGTGGCAGTGCAAATATCCCCTGGATTGTATTTTCACGGCATAGCACTCCTACACTGCAGTGAATTAACTTTTACAGAAGGGTTACATGTGGTTTAGTTAGGCTTGTGAGACTATTCGAGCACTTCGAATATTCGAACGAATATTGACGTATGCGCATTCGCTTCGAATTTAAATGAATTCGAAATTTCGAAGCATTCGAAATGAACGAATATACATATATTAGACCTCATGTAACTCCCAGTAAAGGTAATTTCACTGCAGTGTAGCTGTGCTCTACCGTGAAGACACCTTTCCAGGAAAAATCCGCACTGTCGCGAAGCCTCACTTCAAGGTTAAATGAACATCTTAACCTCATATCGATTCTTCCTTTAAGTTTAAAAGCTTGTTATGCCGGCTTATGACCTAACTATCGTAAATTTTAAAATGTAACATATTTTACAGGTTATCACTTGCATTCTACCGAAAGTCAATTCCCGCTACCATCCAAAGTTGCTTCCACTTCCTTTGAACAAAAAAGAATGACATTTGCACGTGCCTTGTTTCAATTTTTTTTTAAATATCGTGCAGGTTAGTTGGCAATATGCTCATTTTTTTTATAATATCTGATGGGTAGTATTCGAATTCGATTCGAAATTATTCAAACCAAATCACTATTCACTTCGAACCCAAAATTTACTATTCGCAAAAGCCTCATTCTGTTATATCTTCATCTAAATTTTCACCCAGGAAGAAAAGCTCCATGGATACTTCTCAACGGATCCTCCGCTCCATGTCCCGTCAGGCTACAGCAGGCAAGCCAAGATCAAGTGAGCGTGCAATTTTGCCCAAGAAGGTAGCCAAGAAGGGTCGCTGTAAACAAGCTGAGCCTTTTGTTAAACCGCAGCCATGCAAGCAAGGTCGCAGCACAGACTCGACAAGCCAGGACCCAAAGCCTAAAGCAAGTGGATCCACAGAGGCACTTCCGGCTATTACAGGCGGAAAGGGCACCTTCAAACGTAAGACCCAACTCAAGAAGCTGGTAGATGCACTGGCAGCGAAGGAAGCTTGCGATGACATGTACCAGTCGCAGCCTTCAAGTCACAACATCCCCGATTACTTTTTTGAGGAAGAAAGGTTAGATGAGGTGTTCAATATTGACGTAACAGAAATGGAAACGCCTTCACCATTTTCGCCAGGCATTACACCACCGAACTCCCGGTTCTTGTTTCCAATTTCTTCTAGGGAGTTGTCAGGGATCGCCAGCAGCAGCAGCTGCTATCATGCGGAACCTTTGCAAGCAAGATCATGCTACCACCTTGAAATCCACTACACCAAAGCGCAAATGTATGAAAAAAAATCTGAACTTAAAGATGGTGGCTCAAGGTCTGCATAAGCTGGAAGTGAAGTCTGAGAAAAAAAGGCTGAAAGAAAACTGCGAAGATTTCAATGAAGAAGTGGAGGACACGGATAAGAGTAGCGAAGATGAACAATTTTTTTTTTACTAATATATGCAAGTTTTGCATGAGTGTAAAGCTTTTTTAACTTTTACCGTTTGACTTGGCTTGCCCTCTCAGCAGAGTTAGCGGATAAAGCTGAATGATTTTAACTTAAAGGGATGTTGCCACCACATTTTGAGGCTATAAAAAGCCTTGCTGTAGGCTTCCTGTGTATGCAAGGACACTCAGCATGAAGTGTTGGACACGGGAAACGTTTAGAACATACTTTAATTCGCTTCCAAAGAGTGTCTAAATACACATTCTCACGATCGAGACCCATCACTAGCGCGTCCAAGATTGACGTCACAATGTAGGAAGCGCAACGAAGTTTTAGTAACTTCATACCAGATTAGTGACATGGGTGACCTCCGCACTGTAAAAGTGGCCAATCCGGCAAAGCATCAGTTCCTAAACCACTTGCAGAGTTTTAATCGCCTGCTGGCCAAGTGATTCGCATCTTTGTGCGATCCTGTGAAGACACTCAGCGTGCCCGCGCAGCGACCATGCCTGGTTGCTGTTGTGGGATAGACTTCTGCCAGCGCAAAGTCGAAGACCCAGTGAGCTTTAATAAGTTACCTTGGGACGAGGAAAAAAGCAACTCCTGGAGAGACTTTGTTCAAGCTATCGAGTGGCGGTACTGGACGCCGAGGAAGCCGAGCATGCTGCTCTCATTGTTTTTCTGCTCCGACGCCTATCAGAGCAAGTATCCGGCCAGCTTCGGCATTCCGAAGAGGTGTATGTTGGTGCCATGCCGACGATGTATCCTGCTGCTTCTCTGAGCCTGCTGAGGTCCGAAAGCGGAGCAACTGTGCCGAAACATCAGGTTGGTATTACGACAGATTATACCACCTGCGCGCATGTTTGTTGGCAGTGGCTGTAATGCTGGCGTGTTGGATGGTGTGCGCAGTGCTTGGCTGAAGTTGGCAGCGATGAGGTTAATATCTGCAAGGAAACGGCCATGGAAGAGACATCTTTGGGCACAGGTATTTTATTTTCATTTAGTATCTGTTTTGTTGTAATCCTCAATAGCGCTGTCATATGCCATGTGATGAAAAGTAAAATTAAATACGGCCATTGGCTGATGGGCACGTTTACTGATTAACCCACTAGAATAGGCCACTTACAAAATTAATATTACTTTGTCATTTAAAATTTTTTGACATGATAATCTGAATTATCTGTTTGTACTCGTGCTAACCGATAAACAGTGCGCCTGATGAACAAAGCACTGGCATGATAGTAACAACCACATGGCGTTGTCCTCTGAGTGCACAAGTGAATAACTAAACTTGCCATCAAGACTGACGTCTCTGATTATCCCCTATTGATCCAGCACGTGATCATCGCCCCAACATATCGTCACCACATGGAGCCTCGGCAACAATTGGACGCAGTACATGCGACTGCCAGACGCGGTGCACTGTGCTAGTGTCACTAAAGTCAACGCAAGCAGAAATACGCCCAAAAGTTTGCAGCATCGGTGTGCAGACTGAAGGTTCAAACCAGAATGTGGGTACGTAAGGAACGAGCTAACATATACAAAATTTACTTCAATTACATGAGGAGCAGGCATGCACACATAGTGAGCTTGGATATAGGAAATGAGCATAGCATTCTGGTGCAACTTAGCGTTGTTGAGTGCGTCATGTAGGTAACATTCCTTACATGCCTGCCAGCATGGGACATCTTCCATCTCGCTGGCCCAATGCCTACGGTGCTTGGATGCTGACCCAAAAGACACAGGTTCAATGCCAGCAGTAGCGGTTGTGCTTCATGAGAGGCAAAATGGTTGGGACCCATGTACTGCCAATGTCAGTGCGTGTAAAAATTGGGCGGTTGAAATTATTGGAAGTTTGCCCTTTGTTGTGGCATCCCTCATAGTGAGATTCACTTTCGCACTATCAACCCATTGCCAAGCCAGCATATGGCTTCTTGAAAAGTGCGAATGCCACCTGAGGGGCATTATTCTGCGACTGATGACCCAAAAAAAGACCCAAATAAGAGGCTGGGACTAAAATAGCAGCTTCTTTCTCACGGACTTGGCTTTGATCCTTTGATAAAGGGCTTTGTTTTACAATGGATGGGCACACATAGGCACACATTTCATCGCACGACTGCAATGAAATGTTTATGGAAGGCAGCCTTAGCAATAAAAGATTTCGCTTCATCACCATCTTTTCAGCATCTTCAAATCACTGTAGTATTGAGCGTTGTTTTGGTTGTTCATGTTACTTTGGGCAAAGGTTAAAGGAGTACTGACCTAAAAATTTTACGCTTTATTTCTGCTGCAATAAGTATCTAATGACCCACTTGTTCGCAGCTGCAAACCTCATTTGCTTTCATGTGTGTGACAGTTAATTACTTAGAGATTTTCATGGTGCCCAGTTGCTGTTTTGGTTTCATAGCGCCGAGAGAAACAGGACCTAACGTGATATGTTGGTAAACATAGTTGGCCCATAAGCTCTCAAAACAGTGTTGCATGCTCAGTCATTTCTTTACCTTCCCCGCGCATGTGCATTTCTCTTCTTCACTGAATGTCTTTATAACTATGCGTACTAAGGCAACCTGACCTCACTTCAAACGGCAAAGCACATCCCTTTAAATTATTGTAAAGTGTACCCTTGCTTATTTTTTTCTTTACCCTTTTGGTGGTTACCAAGAGTTGGCTTCCTTTCCATCTCTGCTATCCAATATTGCCTGATGTGTGTCCAGTATAACTGGTTGAGCCCATTTGTCTGCTGAACTTTAGTATGAAATCACTTTCTGTAGTGTCATGTTCCGAAACTAAAATTTACAGCGAAGCACAAATTGGTGAGTAGATTATGTATTTATTTATTGATACTCTAAAGGCCCAAGGGCGTGACAGAGTAAATTCCTAATTCAAGTAAAATTATTTATTGACCCCTGGCTAAATGTTTCTTTACTTACTCAGTATGCTGAAACATAATGCATTTTCTTATTTTAAACATAAAAGTAAACCTTCCTGCTTTTGTATTTTATCTGATGATTCCCTTTCCACAGTGCTTTTTAGCTTCTGGGAATAGCCATACTTAGGTATGCTGAAATTAGTGACGTTGTTATTGCTGATGTATGCATTAGTCATCTGCATTTGCTGTGTTTCTGAAGTATGCGTCATCATCTTTCTCAATTTCCTCTATGTTTCAGGAGTCGAGTATTATAACACAAGCCAAGCATTTATTTCTCTTAGTAAACTTGAGTAACAATACCGCTAGTACATTCATGCTCGGAAAGTGCTTTAGTACAGTAGACTCTCAGTAAACGGAAATCTCTTAAACGGAACTGCTGCTTAAACGGAACAAGTGCCTCTAACACTATTGGTTTCCTACTTGTATTTTGCAGCCTTATTCATCTCTCAGCAAACGAAACTCCTGTTAAATGGAACATATTTTCATGGTCCCTTTAGGTTCCGTTTAATCAGTCTACTGTATTTCTTTGGGCTGTTTCTGTATAGCTTATACTGACTCTCTTGTTTGTTGTATTCTTAGGGGCAAGTGGCTGTGATGAATAGCCGTGCTGCAGGTTGAAGCCTTCAAGGGGAACATCATTGAAGACCTCTGTTTAGTAATTTTTTATTCACATAACTTCAGTTACATTACCTCAACATTTAAAGACTGATCAAATTTCACGTTCAATAAATGTTTGAAAACAATGGTGCTGTCTGCTGCAATAAATCTTTCAGGTCTTAGGACTCTGCAGAAGCATGCAGGTTGGATGGCAGCTTGTGCTTGATGATAATGCCAGGCTGTGTAGGGCTCCCATTCTAAACATTGCTAAAATTTTGTGAATGAAAACTTTTTGCCAGGCACTTCTCAGACTTGCTGCATGTTGACCCTGCCCCCTTCGCAACCGTTTACTTTGTGACAGTTTTATTTTTTAGACGACCTTCTTTTTTTAATATTTGGAAAACCGGAAGCAAGGGGTCAACCCAAAGTGCTTGAAAGTGAAAGGAGAATGTCACTCGTTTACGCCTCTAACAATTATTGAGTACGATGGAGCATCATCCATAGCAAGTTGTGGCGATTATTGAATGCACTATATACGCAGGCAATTTCAAACAGTATGTTGTTATTTGCAACTAGTTTTAGTCATCTTTAATTGTTAGACTGCTGGTTTTCTGGTTATAATTTTTTTTTCTTTTTTGGAATGACCTCATGACACCTATCATTCGCAGAAACCGCATGTGCCATGCTTGCCTTATCACTAATGCTTCACTTCAACACACATCATGTGCCGTGCAGTGAAGCCAGAATGTGACCCTCCTAGACACCTAAGAGGTGGGGGGGGGGGGGGCACCGCAATAAACCTTCGTGCCCCCCCCCCCCCCCTGAAGGGGAGCCCTGCGCCCGCTTATGCTTATGACTGTTCTTATCATGTTGATGTCAATTCTCTTGTTTCCGGGTGCAACGTTGCTGAAGTTGGTAAAACACAGACCTACTGTTTGTTCCAAAAGTTACTCCCACAGAATGGTCCAGTCCAAGACATTGCCAATTGAGCCTGCGAGGTTGAAACTCGCAAGCACCGCGACAATCTGTTTTTTTTTTTTTTTTTTTTTTTTTTTTTTTTTTTTTTTTTTTTTTTGCTTTTATGCAGGTAACTTACATTGTTAACAGAGTACACTGTGCCAGAAAATCTCATGGTAGCTAGTAAACTGATTTATCATTCATGCAACTGTTGCATGAATGCAACGGTTGCCTTTACGACTGGTTGCTGCACTGGGACCACGCCTGAGGCGTCTGCTGCACAAATAATAATAATAATAATGATAATAATAATAATAATTAATAATAATTACTATTTGCACAACAATGCGAACCCTCCGGTGACATGCGAGGCTAGACAAAGGAAAAACCCTTACGCGCGTGCGTCTGCTAACCCGTCACCGGCGGGCAAAAGAAAAAGAGGGCGAAGGGGATGAGCAAATACACTTCCGAAAAATTAGAGCACAAACACGGCACACCCGCACAGCACTGGGTGTGTGCGTATGTGAATGTGCCGTGTGTTTGCGCTCTAGTTATTTTTCGGAAATGAGCAACCAACTGGCCCAACAACAAGTTCTTTTACAGCAAATACACTGCACGCACCTCGCATAAGCGTGGGCAGGGTTCCCCTTCAGGGGGGGGGGGGGGGGGCGAAGGAGGCGAAGGTTCGTCGCAGCGCCCCCCCCCCTCGCTATTATGTCAATGTATTGGGCTGACTTTGCGCCCCCCCCCCCCTATCACCCCCCCCATACTGACTTTGCGCCCCCCCCCCCCCCCATTCTCCACCCCCCCCCCCCGTGCGCACGCCTATACATATTTTTCACGTGACGTCACAGACAGGTTCTCTGCGCTGGGGTCTCTAAGATGGCGGCAACCGTGACTTTTTATCTCATTAGAGAACGTCAGTGCAGAGGAGGACGGTCCCCGCGTTCTTTTGTGTTCTCCCCACGTTCTTCTGTTCGTGAGCCACGCCAAGGGGGGTAACATAAAGGAACGGAAGGGGCACCGGCACTAATTTGATGTCATGGTTCAGCTGGGGACCCTAAGATGGCGGCCATGGTGACGTCAATGCAAACTATGTATAGGAGGGTTGCAAGTGACGTCATCCGCATGGATCGCTAGCGGCGTCCGCCGCCATATTGGTGCTCCGTGGACGCAGATGTTCTCTGGTGGCGCGCTTCATCGGTTTTCTCGAAATGGCGAGTGGCGACGAGATGCTTTGTGCGTGACAGTGTGCATGACGCGGGTAGAATGCGGTTGAGCCCACGCGGAAACCACCAAGATGTACGTGCTGCCGTTCCGACGCTGGCGCCATCTCGCGGGCCCCGCCCCCTTGCAACCCTCCTATAGACCCCTTTCATAAATGTTAAGCTAGCTTTTCTGCAATGCAGTTTTCCCTAATGGCGGCTGGTCACTTACTGCAAACAGCGTGTTCAAGCGCAGTTTACTTGCCCTATGGCATGAAAAACATTCACTGGGCTCCCTTGATATCAACCCGCATGATAGAAAACCCATGGCACGTTCCACTAGGGCCTCCTCTCCACTTAAAGTATGACAGGTGCCGCCATGATGAAGGAAAATATGCAGCACAGGGAAGCGCACTTGCAATTTACGTTGACCAAGGACTGATTTCACCTCCATCGAAGTTAGCGCACACGTTAGTCCACATTGTTTAACACTTTCATTGTTCTGCGAAGAAGGTTGAAACGCTTAACGTCAACGCCTACTGCGATAACGTCTTGGTGGAGTAGTGTACTATAATTTTGGCAGGTAAGTACACTTCAATTTTGGCGCGACAAAGAATGAAGCTGATGGCAATGGCAATGTGTCCCCTGCAGGGACGATGCACACACAAAAATAATCTCAAAAGATGCAAGCGCTCCCCCCCCCCCCCCCCCCTGTCCTCCGCAAATAATTAGAAATACGCCAAAAGGCGCCTTATTTTAAAATATATTTTTTTTCGCGCACAGCTCTACTTTTTTCTCTAGGTAATTGTAGGAAACTTTAATGATGACGTCATAAACGCCCGCTTATACGCTTTATACATTTTGGCTAGAACACTAAGTCAAATCAAGTACGAAATTTAATCCAAGTTGCAAGACAGTTTTGCTTTGAATTCTCGCTGTGAAGTTCGTTCTTGCGACAATCATGAAATGAATTAAAACCTTCCGTGTGACTGTATTATCTAGCCTAATGTAATAACTCGCAGTTATCGCATGTGCCCTGTTGTAGGTGCCGGCGCAAGATGAGCGTAAGTCTTTCGCATCTGTCGCCTAGACATTCTCTCTTGCGGTGCGCTTCTGCTACAGATTCTCATTTGGCGTTCCGTTGTGTTTCATTTCCCTGCTACGCTTCCTTTCGAAGTGGGTCAAGCCCGACGATGGATTTTGTTTGGAGCCGCCGCCGAATCAAAGAAGCACCCGCAAGCGAGTGACAAGGAAGCGGCCAGCTCCAAAAGAGACCGACTGTTCCGCGGATCCGGCTACGTCGGATCTAGTGGAATCACTTGCCCTTCACCAGTGGAGGCACGTGGGTGGAAAAATTTGCTCCAAGGAGTCGTGTAAGTTACCGTTAAGTGAAGAGTGAACTTGTCGGCCAGTTGGTTTAACATATAGTAGCACTACGTGTGGCTGTCCCTGTCTTTCGCGCTGCGCCCTTACGATTCCGTAAAGTGTCGTTTGTTCTTGTTACGTTATACCGTTTATTTCGCTCCTAAATATCTACAGTCTCGCATAGCTTGAGTTTTGCTCTCAAGAGAATACAAAAGTCGCAAGAGGAAAATTGGCACAAATAGCGGTAACGTTGTTCACAACAGTTAGGATGAGTAGGTGGTATTGTACTCTTTGCTAAGAGTACAGAGGGAGGGGGGGGGGGAAGGAAAGACGAAGGTTTTACATTACACAGGCACTTGCGCGGTATGTGCATCCTATGTCTTTTCTCCCCTGCACACTAGGTTCTCCATAAATATCAAACATAAGAATTCTTTGCCACCACTACGTGGATTGCATATCTGATGTAAAAGCCTGAATATTACTTGTTATGAAGTGCTTCGTGTTGTCTGCGTGTTAAGCTTTCATGTGGCAAGGGGCGTAATATGACTGCCCTGGGTTTGACGTTGAAAAGTTTGCAGCACTGACACATTTATTGTGTAGTGTCTTGTTGTACACACAATTCTTTATTCGAGCCAGCTGGCCTTGGTGCAAATGTGACTCTCAAAATGGCTCAATGCGGTTTAGATTTCTTGCTGCCCATGTGAAACATTTTTGTTTTGCAGGATGATTTAGCTGTCAATCGGGATAAAGTGGATCAAGTATCTCGTTGCTTCAAGGAAAAATTCAAAGCCTCTTCAACGGTACAGTATGGAGTAGCTTCACTTATTAATGTGATAGTGTTAAAGAGCTCGTTTGACAGAAACTTCGTAGTCGCCAATGTCGGCGTCGTTGGTTGTGAGCGAAGAATCATCTTGTCCGTGACCGACAAATTGAGAAAGATGCAAATAAAATAAATAATAATAAAAATGTTTCAATTCAACCAAGGCCATCTGCATGGCAAGCAGGTGTACTACCCCAGAGCCACGCTGTTGCTTGAAACAGCTTTGGAAAAAAAGCACTGTGTGAATGTCATGTAGTGGAAGTAGTCTTCTTAACGCATGTGATATTGCATGGCAGAAGCATACAATCGCGCCAGACATTGAAACATGTTAATTGCGTAACGAGTGAGTATTTTGAAGGCCCACCCATTACAAAGCACTCAGACATAATCATCATCAGCTGCGAAAGCATCAACGAAGTGAGCAGCTGCGTAGGTTCGCATGTTGCCTTACGGGCGTGTAGTGGGCCCTTTGCTGATTTGCAAAAGGATGAATTATGGCGTAGTGGGCACTTAACAACTGTGCTTGCAGTAGGCATTCTAGGATAGTTTGAAACGGCCAATGTTACGCGTACAGTCGTTTGTTTCCTTACGGCACGGTTGAGGCATGCATTGAGAACCGAAGCTAGGCTAGCAGTTGAGAAGGCGATGCAATGAGCATGAGGCCCGATTACACTATTGCATTCTACTCTTGAAGGTCAAGCCCAAGCGTCCTCCAAGTTCTTTTTTTTTCCACTAATACCTTCATGGTTAAAGGGGTCCTTCAACACTTCTCCAAGTAACCATCAAATGGTTTCCATTAGAGGAGTTTATTGCCTCAAGAATTGACCAGTTTTAGAATCCGTCAAGTACGAGCGGAGTTAGAGATTTGTCGCACACTTGTAATTGCTTTCTCTGTTCTCTCATCCCTACGAGCATGCTGGAAACTAAGCAGGGAGAGATGGCACCGGGGGGGGGGGGGGGGGAAGTTACGTCATGCGCACTTCATGACATTGAGCACTTTTTCTTTTTTGTCCTTCGAATGCGTGGCTTACTTTCACTGTGATCGTGAGCGCGCGTGCTGGCATGTGGCGGCCTCTCACGGCATTCACAGTAACTATGCAGCTCATGATGCTCAAATCAGGCAACAGCCGTGAATATGGGTGTATGGCATCATTTGTAGAAAGAAGAGGGAACGATTTCTAGCTGCCTTTGAGAAATAATTGTAATTCCAGGCTGCATGCTGTGCTTTAATGGTTGGCTTGCGTGTTCTCAGGAGCCTCGACTACCGAGTGGCAGTGTCTTCTGACCATGCTGAAAAAGTGTTGCAGGGCTTCTTTAAGTAGGAGTGGCAATTGGGCTAGTTGGTACAGATGAATTATTACGAAAACGGCACGATGGAATTATACGAAAAAACTGCATTCATGTGTCTTCAGTCTTTTCGTCTTATTCCGTCGTACTGTTTTCACCTTCATGGTCCAGGATGATGACAAAATTGTAGAGGAGGCTTTCCCACTCAGCCGTTTAGGTGTAAGTGACAGAAAATCTCAGCTATTGAATGTTGGTGTGGTGGAAGCTAATGTGAACATTATATAGCTGCTTTTAATTTTGAAATGATGTACGTGCATTACGAAAAGTTTAGAGAAAACATACCCAACATAAGGTTGGTGTAAACATCAGCTGAATATGTATGATTGTATGTATCAACTCACTATGTATACATCAAGAGTTTGAAGTGGTATTAATTTATGGAAAATGAATATATCTTTTATTTTAATTTAGCTCTTCTTTACCTGCAGTTTCGAAAGCATGTCAGAGGTCCCCAATGATGGGGCCATGAAGGGGAGGGACTCTTGTATTGACATTTCGCGGTATGAAGTTAGACGGCAAATTTCAGTACACCATTAAGGTCCACGTGAACCTTTGCAAAACGTGACATTAATACTGGCTGAATCAAGCTAAAGTATTATAATTTCTTGAAGAAGTGTAGTAAAACCTATTTTCTATGCAAATTGAGGCTCTGTGAGCGGAGGTGGGAAATAAAAGTTCTGAAACACGCCACATTCTCTGTTCTCAGAATGCAGGTGCAATTATTCTCCTTTGTGGACCTGCTGGTTCGGGAAAAACAGCAACACTACGCTGCCTTGCAGCAGAAGAAGGCTTTACTGTCTGCGAATGGATCAACCCAATTTCCCTGACTGCGAGAACTGGTATGGTATGCTATTGAGATGGCAAAGTATGCTATATAGTATTCTACGGTATGCTGCATAGATGGCATAATGCTATAGAGATGGCCGACAGTCATTATGCTGAATGAAATTGCAGTAATTAGACGTATTTGTGGAAGAGACATGCTACATTGCATATCATATTGCTTTTGCTAGTTGTATTCTGCTAATCTTTTTTTGACAGTGACTTTTTAGAACTATGATTAAATTTTTATACATAGATTTAGACTATAAATTGTATTCCAATAGAGCCAAAGGGTGAATTTTATCCAGGTTTAAAACCTTTTCCTGACTGACAATGGCCTGAATGAAGAAAAGTATATTAAAATTCGCAATATCGCACTGACACGTGAGTATTAAGGTTTCAGTGCAAATTTAAAGAAATACGGTAGTATTGACCTCCACTTTCTCTTCTAATATAACCCCAGTTATCACAAAACAATAAAAAATAGCTTCTTGAGTATAATTTATGAAGTGCTTTTAGCTCAAATTTTGGGAATAAAGAGTTCATTCTATCAGCAAATATTCAAACAGGGCCTTTGTTTTTCTTCCTTTTTTTTTTTTTTTTCTGTGAGCTTTCATAAATAAAGCTTCATACTACTTCCACTTTTAGCACTGCGAAGAAGTGGAGAGGTGCAGATATTAAATAATAACAGATGTGTCCCGTAACCATGCACAGGGCCAAGCATAGTGATTTAATGCTGTGCCATTATGGTACTAAGTTTCAAAGCTAAGAATTCTATGCCTGTTATGCCTCCATCGATATGCAGGCGAAATGCGAAACACTTGTCTGCATTGATTTAGGTGCGCTTCCCACATCCGAAGGCAACTATGCGCTCTTTTTCTCAAAAACCAAATAAATAGTAACCATGCCAGTGCCAGTTATTACATTAAAAGAGCCAGAAACATGAACCCAAATTTTTTCTGGCAAGATTTTCAGTAAGCACTAAGCAGCATTAAACTGAAAATCATATTTCTACGATTTTAAGGGCAAAACATACACAACTGTATTGACCACTGTATACTTAAGTTGTGACTAGCCGCTGAATACCATTTCACTTCTGCCCCAAAGACCAACAATGCTAGAAGCACAGGCATTTGGTTCCACACTCATTTGCATTGCATAAGCTACTTGTGAAGCTCATTATCATCTTCATTAATTTAGCTAATTGTCATGTAAAGTTATATAGAGATATATAGTAACTAGGTCATCATGTGAATAACACCGTTTTAATTGTTACTCTTGTACAAAGTGCATTTGCATATTACTACAGAACATTGCAATATATTGGGAACTGCAGTTGTATTCAGCAACATCGCTAATGTTTAGAGTAGTAGTGAGGTTTACGAGGTTTACTGGTTAAAGGGACACTACAGGTGCCTCCACACATCTCCGCACGCCATGTTTCCCCTTAAGGAGACACTAAAGAGAGGAACGATTTTTCGCGTATTAGTAAATTGCAATGTCACAATACCAGAAACAACACTCTTACCGTGGGAAAACACTTGGTAAGTGAAAAAATGCAAGTAAAAGAAATTGCGTGTGATGACGCCATCTTGAAATTCCCACACCATATGCCATGGCGTCATAGATTTTGACGGTGTCTGCTAGGTCATAAGTAGCGCCTATTTGGTAAAAATGAAGTACATTGTCATCTGAGGGGCGATAGACTAAGCATACCTGTTTAAAAAAATTTCGCTGAGCAAATGACGCGAAAATACAAAAAATTCACTTTGAAATCCGTGATTTAATGCACACAGGGGTGGAACAGCTGCGCCATTGTGCTCCAAACTTGTTTACCTGCGCCATTCTGCGCCGAACTACCCCTGTTACGCCAAACTCGTTTTTCAGAAGCGCCATACTGCGCCACAGCACCCGAATTTGTAGCCGCAAGGCGCGACAAGCGATCAAGCCCCGTGCCCTGAAACGTGGCTGAAACTTTTTGTTTTCGGTTTCATCGAAAGCGGTTATAGATTTCAGGTTTCATTAAAGCTGTGATCGCTCGAGCAGCAACTGTGAACATTGATTCTAAGGGAGCGGTTGCGATCGATAGCGTGAGCCGCTTTTTGGCAGGCATCGCGCGAATGGCCTGTAAAGCCGTTCTACGTGCTGCACTCTCAACGCGAAGAGATTGTGCGGAAAGAGCGTCTCTCTCCCTGGCGCGGCCATATTCTCTTACACCGACGTTTTGTAGAGACCGAAATCGGATCCAAAAAGAGTTAGCTGCCAGCCTTACTTCATATAACATTACAATTTGTTGAATCACATTCATTACTGCTCCCCTTGCTTGGTTAATACTGGGGATTTTTATAACTACACGGCAGCGTTCAGAAAAGAAAGAAGGATGACCGTAACGGTGCTCAAAAAGGGGGCAGTGTCCGGTTCCCCGGAACAGCCCTAGCAAATACATGTGCACGGGACTGCTTATCGAGTGCACGCGCGTATATCCTCCCTTGGCGTGTTCTCGTTCATTTTGCCGCTGTGCTCCACTGCACGGCTGCTTATCGGCTCGGCGGCTGACGCTGCGCGACGTTCAGGTTAAAAAAATTGGCGGTGGTTCATAGCTAAAAAAGTTAGGTTTCCACGCAAGGGCAGAATAAATGAATGCAATAGCAACAAATTGTAATGTTATCTAATTGAGGCTGTCAGCTAACAAACTTCTGGATCCGATCTCATGTAACTCTACAAAAAGCTGGTGTAAAAGAATACGGCCGCTTCAGGGAAAGCAGCTCTTTTGGCCCAGTCTCTTCGCGATGATCATGCTGCATGCATGCACGTAGAAGCATATACGAGCCACCCGCTGATGGCTGCCGAGACGGGTGCGCGCGCCAGCCGGCATCGCGACCGCGCCCTTACAAGCAAAGTTCACAGTTGCTGCTCGAGCGACATCTCCTCCCTACCACCCCCGCGTTTTTTCATGCTCATTCAAGACGGGCGGGGTGTTTCCTCTCTGCCTCGACAGCAGGCCTCACCCAATTGCGGTGATATTATCGCATGCGCCCACCGAGCGGACGGAGTTGGGCCGGCTCACGTTTGATCTCTGCTTCAGCCGCGTTCGTTGCCCCCGCGCGCGCTTTACCCGCGGGTAGAACATACGATGTGCAGGTGGATGTTATCAATTTGGATTTAATACGGGACATGACGGCAACGGCGACGGCAAAAACTTGTCAAGAGGTGCCCATATAATTGCTCTCGCAATAATAAGGCTATTGCACAATTTAGCTTAGGGGTTGAAAAAATGCAGCATTGGACAAATGTTGCTTCAGAAGTGCTGTGAACCGGGGCTACATCTGATCTGAACGTTCTGACTGCTCCAAACTTGCTCGAAAAAGGCGTTTCTAGCTGCTCCAAGCCTGCTCCGAAATGTCTTTCTGGATGCTCCAAGCATGCTACAAAAGGCTCTTTTGCCTGCTCCCAGGACTGCCCCCAAACCCATGTACCTTGTTCCACCCCTGTGCACAGAGACTTTGGCATGAAATTTAGAATTTAAATCTTCAAACCGTGCTTTTCTGCTCAACATATGCTGGTTAAATTAACGATGTTAGAGTTTTCATAGTACAATTTATCAATCTAAACCAATTGATTATTTCACTTTAGTTTCACTTTAAGGTCTGTGTTGTGGGTTCGGGCTACCAGTGTTTCATTTCTTTAGAATTTAATCCAAACTGGGATTTTGGAAGAAGCAGCGGACAAGTTGAGGAGTTTGAAGACTTCCTTTTTCAGTCAAGTCGCTACGCCTCTCTTCTCACTGGAGACTCGGCAAAGAGAGTTGTGCTTGTAGAGGTAAGAGTTTAACACCTGCATAAGCTATGCGTGACTATCTTTGTATAGTAAGGTTAAATGACAAACTTGCCTCACTTGCACACCAGGATATCGCTGAGACTTTTAGTGAAAGGCCTACTGTAACGACGTTACCGTTAGTTTTAACCCCACCACCCTAACCCAGTTGCAACATTGGCCTTTGGCGCATTTTAGATATTCGTCGCTTCAAACTATTCAAAACTTCAATACTAGCTATTCGAAAGTCGAATTGAATTATTCGATTAGGCCATGTTCAATTCACATTCGAAACACGAATATTCATACACCCCTAGTATATTTGTATCCTGAGATTTGATTCTATTTATACAAAAACAAAAAAAAAGGAACATGAATGATGTCAGAATAAAAAGATATTTGAATTACAAATTAATTAAGATTAATTACTATAAAGCATGCAAATCAAAGAATTATGTCACTATGTTTGTTGCAATTGAAACATCAAGTGCTTTTGAATAATGTTGTGTAAATTTGATGCATTTACTGACAGTTCCTGATGGGTCACACTTGAAAGGGGTTAAATGTCCAAAATAAATTATGCTGTCAACCACTAGAGTCACATGTGAGGCACTTACAGCCTATTTATAACTTGCTACGAGTGATTTTTTTTATAACAGCAGAGTTAAAGGGGCCTTGCAACACTTTTCTTCAAACACACCCGAGAAAACAGTGCCAA
The DNA here is from genome assembly GCA_030522465.1 of Rhipicephalus appendiculatus. Taxonomy (NCBI): domain Eukaryota; kingdom Metazoa; phylum Arthropoda; class Arachnida; order Ixodida; family Ixodidae; genus Rhipicephalus; species Rhipicephalus appendiculatus. The sequence goes on from JALIZH010015002.1 coordinate 73,827, forward strand.
TCTGTAGTTTAGGCTGCTGTAAATATGTGAGCTAAATGTTAGTGCACCACACAAAGGAGAATCAAAGCAAAAGAAAAACGAAAAAAATAAATAAATTTCATGCTTGTATGTACGTAAAGTCTTGGTTGCACAAGATTGAAATGGCAAATAAAAACATTGTACAATGCAAACGGTAATACATAAGCACGAAATACTACTGATGAACTTTTGATTTTGTGTCAGAAACAGTGTCAATTTTGGGTTGGAAACAGCCAAACATTTCGTTCCCTCTCCTTGGTAATGTTGCCATCAACTATGCAGCAGGAGCAAGCAAGTGGACATGACAATTATTGGTTGATTTAACAAAGACTGTGGCAGTCGAATCTTAGAGACCACATGTCGTGTAGGTACCGCGGCCGCCCACAGAGTGGTGTCACATTTCGCTGCTGTGCACATCTAAACCGGAAGAATTGGCCAACACGGTCAAAGAACAGAAAATGCACAAAGCCAGGATGTGAGGTGACGGGGTGTAACCTTTTGGTGGTGCATGTCCCACTTTGCAGTGCCCCCCCCTCCCCTGTGTAGTTTCCAGAGCACTCGTGGCAATGAAACAAGAAAAAAATCGCTCATTTTGGGTGAGAACCCTGCTTATACTTACGGATACGAAAAAGATTTTGTGGAAGGATATTCGTGAGGCAACAGAGTTCAGTACTGAGGTCTTTCTACGATAAGCTTCGAAAGGTGTTGTGGGGTCCCTTCAAGTGTCTGCATCACCAGCTTTGTACAGACTCATTTCTTATCTCAGGACCTACCAAACATTTTTATCAGGGACGTGGAAAGTTTGCATCGTGTCCTCAGGTAAGTTCCAGATGACGGAATGAACAGCTTTCAATGTGGAGATAATAAATTTTTGATGCCATTGGTATATATTTTTTTTTTGTTTTACTTGTTTACATGGGGATTCCCATTTCTTTTTTAAAGGATGTGCCATAGAGTTGCTGTTGCACCTCTCGTATTTATTATCAGCGATTCGTCTGACAAGCTCGAACATAGACTCTTCCCAGAGGCTCTTATCAAGGAACTAGATGTCACCAAAATCACGTAAGCGAACTTCTTGGGTAAGGTTGCAAGCATCAATTGCTAAAGAGAGAAGAAAACCTTTCTCATTCTTCTGCTTGATTTCGTGCTTTTCAGGTTCAATGCTATTGCAACAACCTTTGTCACAAAAGCCCTTTGTACGTTGCTCGATAAAGCTGTGGTAAGTAAACCATGCTGCAGGATAGGGGAAGTAACACCCCAGGTGACAGTTGGAAAAAAACTTAACATTATGTACAGCTGGCGACAAAAGTTTATGAGGCAGGAGTTCTGAATATTTCCAATTTTAAGGCTTGTAATTTATTAGGTCACTGTATATAACATAAAGAGCTTGGCAGAAAGAGCCAGGTCTTGCCTGCTGATATTGGGCTTAGACTGTAGAACAGGAGAGAAAGAAAAGAAAATAATACATACCTGGTGTCTGTATGTGCCTTGGCACCACTTCCTTCAGCATTGTGTAGTTTTTATTGCTGTGACAGCAGCAGTTACAATAACTTGTTTGTTTCAATGTTAAGCTTCTTTTTATTTCTTTGGCCTTAGATTGGTCAATATTTGCTGACAACCTGCAAAAACTGTGCCTCATTGTGGTTATTTTTACTGTTGTGTCATCACAGCATAGCTAATTTGTGCTGTAATCAATAAATCTTGAAATGAACATGCCTAACTGCATAAATAATTCTTTTTATATTTTTGGTTTGTCTCTACTGTGTTGCAGCAATTGCAAGCCATCACCCACGAACCTACGGCCGATGATATCGACAGCATCGTTGCTGCAAGCAATGGAGACATTCGTAGTGCCATCAACGCTCTCGAGTTCTTCTGTTCTCCTCAACAGTGTGAGTGTTGTTCAGGCCCTTGTTTGCATCCTCGGCATATGCACCGTATTCACTAACATGCGCTCTTTCAATGTACCAGGCATTGGCCCTGTAAAAAGCAAGACCTCTGCAAAGAGACAATGGAGTGGTGCCTGCAAGAAGCGGCGAAAGAAGGCGGCTAAACCTGATGTGCGTAACTGTGGCATTGGACGAGATGTGCCTCTCACTCTGTTCCATTCGCTGGGGAAAATACTTCATTGCAAGCGTAAACAACCAGACTGCTCCAAAACAGGTGTGTGTGTGCATGTGTCTGTGTGCGTGTGTGTGTTATTGTGTGTGGCTTCGAATTAATATGATCAAAGTGCTGTTGTACTTGTTTAGTAGTGATTGTTGAGTGAAAAAGAAGTGGTATTACCATATATATGTTCAAATCTAGGCCATTAGCTTTGCTATAAAAACAAAGGCATAAGTTGTGAAACCGCTTGAATGGCTTGCATTCGAGGATTTTGTTCAGTTAACAATAACTTCAAAAAAGATGGTACACCGCTAATGTCAGCAACAAAGTGCAGTACATGGTAGGTGTTACTAAGTGCTGCCAGAACCGTACAGCAGTGTCGCCCACCAATTTCTGGAAAATGCCCTATGCCATGGTCAAAATTACCCTACTTTACTCTATGCAATTTTTTTTTTATTACCCTATGGTTTACCCTACGCCTATACTCTGTCTCAGAAGTTCCCTTCAGCACTGTGGAGGCTACAGGGCCCCTTAGCCAATAGGAAGGGCGATTAGCCCCTCCACACGTATTCATTCGCGCCGCGTCGTCTGCTAGCATCCCCCTGGCGTCTGCGCGCTCACGTTCAGCGAGCAGATGGCAGCGCCGAAAAAATTAGAGCATGGCTGCACTCATCGAGGCTGCTGCTCTCCGCCTCGAGTTTATCACGTCGTCGTCGTGCGCTATGTGGCCCGTAAGTTCCAAACAGACGCTTGTTTTTGCTTTAGATTTATGTCTTGGAGCTTCGGCAGCAATGTTTTCGTGACTACATTGCGCTATTTCCATGAACCGCTATCAAATTCTCGGCGCGTTAGGCTTAGCAGGCGTGGTTAAAGCACTAGCTTATCTCGCCAATAATGACAGAGCGTACCTGATGCTTTGTCCTGATCGTGAGATGGCGCAAAGCGATAGCTAAGTACACCATTCATTTGTTGCTGTGAGCGCTTTGGGCGAGCGTCAAGGGCAAGTTCGGATCGAAGTAGGGTGGTCGCGTCTGCATGGGCGCTGCCATGTTGATTTTTAACCACAGTTACCGATGGTTACTGCTACAACAATTAAAGAAATACGACGTAAATGCGATGAAGAATAAACATATTACTTATTGATGTGCAGAAGCAGATGCTAAACAAGGGCAAATGTCTCACCCTTGCCAATTGCAAGGCAAATATATCTGGATCTATGTTTTCCTGTGCAAGCGTGTGGCTTGTTTACACCCCGTAGCTTTGGCAGTGCTGAACGGTAGTGGTGAAACAGAGTATAAGCAATAGTGCAGTGTAACAATAATAGAGCAAAAACTACCGTATTTACGCGATTGTAATGCGACTTGTGACTTTTAACTGCTTCCAGGAAGAAAAAATAGAATTTCGGTATTCAGTTGTAATGCGAGGGTCAACCTTAAGTACCAAAAAACTTTAAAAAAAACTTCATTACATTAGAGTAAATACTTTATACTTCAATGTACGACATGCAGACGTGTGGTGGCACTGAAGTCGATAGTGGTTTGAAAATTAGTTTCGAAGAGAGACTACGGAACATGAAAGGCAGCAGATGGGAAGAGAAAGTGTTCCGGTATTTGTATTGGAAGAGCTTTGACTCTCATTCGAAAAAAAAAAAAAAGAACAAGGGGACTCATCAGCAAAGATACGGCTGGCAGTGTAAGCGACATGGTAACAAAGAGCGTCAAGTGAAACGTCATAGAGGTGGGAAATATCTATTGAATAGCAGCTGTGGAAAGAAAACTGGCTCTGAGTAACTACAGAAAGGGTAAAGACGGAATAAGCAAGGATACTTTTTTATGATAATTCAAGGGGAAGTGCCTTGCTCTTTGAAGCGAGGTCGGGTTGCCTTAGATTGCGTAGTTATAAATCGCGATTAAACTAAAAAAGATAAATCCACATGCGGGGGAGATAAGGAAACGACGGAGCATGTGACCTCACAATGACGTCATGAGCTGACTTCATTATATCATGATGATTCTTTGCATCACTTGCATTGACGCCAGCAGTCACTTTTCACGTTTGATGAGATACCTAAGGCTTTTGCCTTAATAACTAGAACCGACCGCCGTCACAAAATTGAAAAGCCCCTCCACACATCAAAGCGAATGTGGGACGACAGAGAGGGAAAAAACCATCATGAGAAAAAACAAGAATGCTAGCACAAGGATGTGTGACATATTGTCTTTCGTCTATGCTGGTGATATGTGGATTAAGACTGTTCCAATTTTATTCAAGGAAAAGACTTAGTTTTTATATCTCTCTAGAAATGTAACTCTGGGATATGTTGCGCGGATCAACTACATTTTTCGCTGATCGATGATGAGCAAAATGGGAAAATTGCCCTACGCTTTATAAGAAAATCATATTACCGCCTTAAAAATTTTCGAAAATATCCTGCAGGCAGGGTAGTTACCCTACGGTCGGCAACACTACCACACAGTACAACTGCTCAGTGCAACAGTCCGTCATTTTTGCCTCTATGAATCTGTACAATGTAGGTACAGTAATAAGTTGACTTTTGGTGAAATGCTAGCCCTGAGCATGCTGTCTTTGTTCTGTCTTCCTATACATTGAACTGGGGGGAAATGTGCGAGTGGAGCTGGACATTGAGATGTCATTTGCTTTTTTGTTAGCGTCATGGCTTTCTATGATCTTAGTTTTGTTTGTCTTTATCCTTCGGAATCAGTAATCTTATGAGCAAGGACAGCTTAGATTCGAGTAGACACAGTACCTACACTGCACTGTTGTTAAAATTTCTTGCTCTGCAATACACAGTATGTTTGACTGGGAACTTCACAATTTGGCCTTAGTAGTTTTCGGGGAAACCAGTGTGCCATGCTTATCCAGCTTTTTCCGTTGTTTTCAAGACGAGCACTCAATCAGAGTGTCAACAGTGGATTTTCAGGTCTTGTCTAGCCATGCCCTGGGTGCTAGTATCCGCCTGAACTGCTTACTATCGATCCTCTGTTCATTTAAGCTTCTACGTTTCGATCCTTTAGCGTCACTCAGTCTCGCTTCCTTTCTTCAATCCAGATGGCAATACTGAAGCATCAGCTAGTGATCTTTCGCTGTTGTCGGCAAAGGATCCGGACAAAAACCCCACTACTGGCATCGATCCTGAGGTATCTAAAGTAGACTCAATATAATAAACGGCTGTTGAATCATGACACGGCAAAGATTCATGTTCATTTTTTTTTTTGCCAAGAATTACGCATGTTTGTTAAGGGTGTTTAATTGTAAGTGTGTGAGCTCACCAATAGATTTGTAAGACCTGTGTGTTTACACAGGTCTAACTCTGAAAGGCACCTTTCATGATTTGTAAGATAAATACTTCAACTAATATTGAAAACTCGCTCTCGGTCTTCCAAAATACTCATTTAAAATGCCTACCCTTGTCATCTCCTTTGTACAGGAAGTGTTTGAGCGGGCAGTAATTTCTGGAGAGGCATTTGCCCTCTTTCTCCACCACAACATGCCAGACTTTGCTGCTGACATTCACACTGTGGCCTGAGTGCTCGGAGTGGTTCTGCCATGGTGACGTCTTGCTCTCTGAATGGACTGTAAGTTAATAGACCTTGTCTCGCTAAAGACTTTCGGCACCAAGTGCACAGCTGCAAGCAATTTTGATGTACGATTTGATAGAGTGATCGTAAAGCCTGTTCTTTATTGGCCATCACCTACCTTGCGATGTCATCTGTCATTGTGACTGTGATTAAGGGCATTCTGCGACGTGAAAGAGTGCGTGACAATGACAGTCCTTAGGTAGCATGCGAGGGTTTATTGGTCAGCTGCCACCTCGCACAATGATCACATGCCACATGACGCTGTCTAGCAGAAAGAGTGTTCCACACTTGCTGCCTTGGTTACGAGCAGTGCTGGCTAACATTCCCAGGGATTAAATGCACATAAATACCCCACAAAGTGGATGAGGGAGGGCCCTTTATCGAGCTCAGTCGGACACATAATTTGAAGGTTGTGAGGGTCCACCTACGGAAAGGATGATTTTTTTGTCCACTTTAATTCATTTCGATTTAGGTAAAAATCATTACACTACAGTTGGAAGATGCAATAAATAATGTATCCCATGCTTCCCTTAGATTAATTGTCAGTTGGTTTCATTAGTAATGATAACCTTTGCAGTTTACACGGAAGTGATTGTCAGCACTCATCCATTTTTGCTTGGCATATAACTTATACAGGATATGCGTTATATGCCAAGGGTCAACAGACGAGTATCGATGACGAGTGGGAAGTTTGTCCTGCTGTTTACGCTATGTGCTCAGCTTCAGCAGATGAGTGTTGGCTCTTCCTTCATTGTAAACTGCTAAAATTTTCATAGTGTTTATGTTAATATGTGTTCACCATTCTTCCCTTTTTTACTAACAGAGTGAGAATGTGATGGAAAAACATGCCATGTCAGTGGTGACGAGAGGAGTAATCTCCAGCCTGTCACAGCAGGGAACTAAAGGTGTTGGATGGAAGCCACTGAGCAAGCCGCAGTGGTCGGCTGCCTTCAGAGATGTAAGCACCTGTGACCACATCTTCAGTTGATTTTGTGACAAAGAAGTGCCAGTGCCAATAGCAAGACTTTTCAGTTTAATTTATATCATCCTCAAGATTTTCTTATCACAACACGGAGGATTACGGCAGAGTATGGGTGTTTCAAAACATAATTAAAAGCTTTTATCAGCACAAGACAGGCAAGTAAAATACATATGCAGTGTGAAAAGAGTAATAAAAATGCTGAGGCTGTATTCGGCAGTGCAGGATGAGAATCTAGTTGTGGATAAAAAAGTTAAACATGGATGACAGCATACAATCAGCCACAGTCACACAATGTACTTTGGGGATTCCTGCGATTTGTAATTTAACCCTTTGAAGGTGAAATTTTTTGAAGAAAAACAAAAGATTTTTTAGGTTATCAAATTACTTTGTTGCGGATTTTGAATACGAAATGTTTAAGGTCAGGAAAAGATTGTAAAAAAAAAAATCAGGAGCATTATTTTGATGCCAGCATCACTCAGGACTGCAAAAATGTTTAATATGAATGAAAAATTCATCAACACGGGGCTTCGCTTGAGCCAAGGTTTCTACAAGTAGACTTGTCTTCTTCAAAGCTTCAACTGCAGCCTTGAAGAAAACAATCTTTGCTGCCTTGAATAACAGAAGTCCACTTCTTGAAACATCAGCTCCAGTGACACCCTGTGTCGACAAATTTTTCATCCCATCAAGCTTTCATCTTCCCCCAAACTTCTGCCTAATATGTTCAGTAGTACTTCAGAGCGTGGTATTCCTTGAAGCATGGGTCTATGCACAGCGCCTTATCGCATTCTGCACACAGTTAACGCGTGTCTGTTCTCCTTTTGGAGTGATGAGTTGTGTTGGTACACACACGGCATCATCTCTGCATACGGCTGCCTTGGGCAGTGTAAACTCTGTAAACAAGGTGAGCGAGAATACCTCATGAGTGTCGGTGATGAACAAGCCAAGAGCAGTGCCAATAAAGATGGAAATGAAGTTTCACCGCCCTTGCAAGCGAGTGCTGATAAAGATAAATATCAAGTTTCGCGCGCCTCCGTTGTGATCACGCGGCTAAACCGAAACCACGAAAGGGCATTGCCCATCAGCGCAGACCACGTGATGCACTGAAGCTAGAAATCAGTTCTGTTTATCTCTGCAAGAAGGTAGCACTGTCAAATTTCAAATGCTTCTTGTAAATCCTAGGAGCTGGCAGTACCTCCAAGTGAATGTGTATCATCATTATGGCACGAAATTTCAAATGGAGGGTCAAACCGTTTTCTTACGGCAGAGACCTTGCGGGAACGGAAAATCACTACAAATCACTACAAATCAGTGGACATGCGTTTTTTTCATGTTTTTCCGCATGTAATGTGGCTTCATTGGTGTGGCATCACACCATACATGTGGTCACTGGCACTCTTGTTTGACAAAATTGATATTTTTCTCATTATTTGGATTAGTCTTTCCAGGCTGTTCAATTATTTGAATGTTTTTTTGCAGTCACTTTTTTGTAAAAGAAGGGTCTCACTGGGACTCTACTTTGCACAAAATGCCAGATTTCATCCTAACTAAATTTTGATTTAAAAATTGGAATGCAAACAGTTCTTTATATCAAATTTCAACTGTATAATTAAATGTAAATAAAACAACATGTGTACTTGAATTTACTTGTGGTTTTCTTTCAGATCAGGCAGAAACTTTATGACCTGCGAGTGGCATTTAAAGGCAAGTTAACGCATTCTCCTCTTTAAGTTCACCCATTACTAGACAAGCTCTGATAAAAAAACCATGCTGCAGCCTTTACCTAAAGATGGTTAGGTCCTTGTAGCGCTAGCTTAATAGAATCTTTGTTTGCGTCCGCAGGGACCTATCGGGGTACACACTTAAATGAACTACAGTTGAACCCCTTTATAAGAGGCATGCTCCAGGCAGCAATTATTGCCTTTTATATGAGGTGTCTGTTATCAGCAGGGTACCCTGTATGCATTTTCTTATCAACCCGTATTTTACTGTGGCACACTGGTGTCTCTTATACCCATTTGTCTCTTATATCAGTGCCTCTTATAAAGGGGTTCGACTGTATATTTTAGTAGCTGGTGCAAATTGACAATTAAAACTGAAGACATCTGATTTGGACATACTGTAACTTGGTAGCAATGTTGTGGTAAAAGAATTATAAGCATAAAAAAAAAAAAAGGAACAGGCTCGCTAGAGTCGCACGCACTGCCAGAGAAAAAGAAAATGCAATGTGCTTAACACAAATTGTGATGCCTTGAGCTGTTGCCCTTGAGTGAGCACTTTCATTCTTTACAGCTTCCTTTTTTTTTTCTTTTGTACCTTACTTGTCACACAGGACTGCATAGCTCAGGACGGGAGCTGCAATTGGACAGGGTGCCATACCTAGCTCTGCTTCAGAAAAATGGACTTCAGTTATGTGAGTCTCACCCTAGCAGTGTACAGTAGAACCCCTCTGAAACATTTTTTTGCGTGACTGCGAAGGAATAAACACAGTATTCAGGAAATGTAACCTACGGTTAAAGTCGGGAAAAGATGCTGCTAAATAATAAAACAGATGCATTATACACTGAGGAATTGCTCATTGATGAAGGATTCAATCATCAGGTTAAGGCTTAAAGAGGCCCTGCAACACTTTTCCAAGCAAGCAATGAATGACTGCAGTAAAGGAGTTTATTGCCCCACAAATCGACTACCGCAAGAATTTTTAGAATCTGTCTAGTATGAGTGGAGTTACAAAGATTTGTCGTACGCATTAAGTGCTTTTGCTCTCCCTTCGTACCAGTGAGCACTCTGAAAGCTACACAGTGGCAGATGACAAGGGATCAAAAAGCTATGTCCATTCATAAGCATGCATCATAACCTTGAGCACTTTTTCTTTTAGGTATTTTCTTTGAATGTGTGGCTTACTTTCAGCATTATCGCGAATGTGCTGTTGCAATTCTATATTGTAATTATTGCACTATACAGTGCAGTGCTAGCATGTCGCAACATCTCGCGGTGTCTGTGGTAACTATGCGGCTCAAGAAGCTCAAATCAGCCAATGGCCGTGAGCTTTGTGTTTATGACGTGGTCATTTTGAGTGTACAGTATCATTGACGTACCTTCTCAACACATCCAGCGCAGTGGCAGTTTGTAAAATGTGGCTCGAACATTGCGGGAACGACACTTGAAAAGGGGATTCTGATATGTATGCATCTGTACATTCTTTGCCTGAAGCTAGACGTTGCCCGCACTTTTACTAAAATTGACTTTTGCGGTAACTTTTGTACCATCCTTTTCTTTTGTTAGCAAACACCAGGAGAGCACTCGTTGAAGAAATTGGCACTCTGTCGAATGGGACCTTCTTTCGGTAAGTAATTATTTTGACAGTTGACCTTTTCTCTGTGCCGTGATCTGTGCTAATTAAACCATTTCTAAATCTGCATGACGACGGCAGTCAAAGAAGCCTTTCATGAGCCGGACACCGTGGATGACAGCAAAGTGGATCTTTCGGTGAACTACACGTGTAAGGAATGTGGAGGCAGTTTTGGATGACCCTGAGTACTCGGATGAGGAAGTCATCATCGAAGAGTATGATGATTGATCTGCAGTGTCTGCTTTTTACATGTGTAGGTACACACCTAGCACACATTTACACTTGCACTTGTAAAACATACATAGTATCGCTTTTTCATCAGTTAAATGGCATGTTTGGTGTGCCTAAATGTATTTTAATATCCAAGTTTATTTGCATATTGCATCGAGTCTTTTGTTTTGTTATGTAGCATTTGTGTGTATAACAGTGCAGACAGAACTGTTCGTTACTATATGAATAAATGGCAAGCTTCTAGTGAAGTATTATTCACGAACAACATGATGCAGCTGTCTTGAGTGGAAAAGTGCACTGTCAAGTGGGCTCAGTGCACTTCTAAAAAGTTCACCTGAGTACTGAAAACGTTTTTAGAATTGTTGTGCATATATAATATTACATACACATACAGGGCCAAATGAATCCAACAGACAAGCCAAGGAAAGCATAGGGAACATAATTTGTTGTTTCTAACTGCAGTGTCATAAATTATGTCATAATTGAAATTTATTAAATTGGATGGCTCCTACAAAGATGGCACCATACAAAGGGCTGAAATCTGGCCAATAAGCAAGCCTTTGCATACAGAGGAATGCTTTGTGTGTCATTGCTTAAAAGTAAACATGAAATTTAGTGGGAATAGCAGAATGCTGGCGGAAAAAGCAGGAGATCTTCTGTGTGAAGTTGTACACTTTGATGCTACATCTATGAAAATATTTAGACCAGGTGTCCATATTCTTGTTCAACAAGTAAGCCATTGTACTTATCTCGCTTAGCTGTAGCTGCAGGGCCTCAAGCGGTTCAGGCGCAGGTTATCCAGTTCGATAAAGCATCGCCTTACGGCTTTTTGTGGTTGCACTTTAGTTGCGCTGATTTTGCATGGTTTCATGCCACGTAAAACATATTTGCTGACTCAGGAAAATGCTACGCTAAAGTACTTCAGAAATGCATGTCATGTATTTGTTACGTGTACTTTTAATAGGGTAGAAAGGTGGGCGAGTTGAAAATGATGCGTATATGGAAAATCAGCGTGAACATGGCGGAGACTGCAAGGTATGCTCACTAAGCGATTTCTTGTGACCTAAAATTCCTGCCCCCATACGGTGTTGGTATTTCATGCGTTCGTTTTTGTTTCAATAGAGTTCACTTGTTAGACAGCACTTGTACCGTGTCCTTCTCGTCTTGTGTCTACATCGTGTTCGTGCTGATTTTGTAAGTGTAGTTTGTAAGTGTAGAGTGTGCGCGTGGGCACGTCGCGTCACCTCGCGGCCGCCGCAGTGACTATGCAGCTCACGATGCTCATATAAGCCAATGGTCATAAACTTTGGGTTTATGGCATCATTTGTCGAGAGAAGAGTGAGTGATTTCTAACTGACTTTCAGAATTAATTGTAAATTCCAGGCCACGTGCTGCGCTATAATGTTTGGCCCGCATGTTCTCGGTAGTCTCAGCCACCGATCGGCAGCGCTTTCTGTCCACGCTGAAGAAGTGTTGCGGGGTCCCTGTAAAGTGGAGGATGATGGCCATGCAGGTTTTTGATGATAGTGGCGGCCGAGGGCCCTTGATGTTGCAATAAAGATTGTGTGCTTCCCTCCGAAGTCTCGTCGCTGCGCCCTCCCTCCCCCACCCGCCCTTTGGTCGAGGTCAAAGAACAACATTCCAGCGTTGTGTGTGTCACTTCTCTCCCTTGTCCGCTGTCTTCTTGACTGGTTTATACTTAAAGTTCACCGCTGCAAAAATTTTTCAGAATCCATCCAGTACGAGCGGAGTTACAAAGATTTGTAGCACGCTGGAAGCTAAGCAGGGAGGGATCGCACGGGTAAAGAAAATACGTCACGCGCGCCTCGTGACCTTTTGAGCATGGTCAGAAAACGCTGGCAATCGGTAGTCGAGGCTCCCGAGAACACGCGAGCCAAATATTGTAGCGCAGCACGCGGCCTGGAAGTTACAATAAAATTTTAAAATTTCAAAGTCAGCTAAAAATCGCTTTCTCTTCCCTCGACAAATGACGCTACAAGCTCAAAAATCACTGCGTCACAGGCGAAGTATGTATCAGCCGTTGGATGATTTGAGCATGGCGCGCTCGGTCGTTACTGGGGCCGCCGCGGGAGGCCGCGACTTGTCCACGCGTGCGTGCGCGATCGCACTGAAAATCCGCGCATTCGAAAAAAAAGAAAAAGTTCTCAAGGTCATGAGGCGCGCGTGACGTATTTTCATTCCCCCCTGCCATCCCTCCCTGCTTAGCTTCCAGCTCTTTGCGACAAATTTTTGTAACTGCGCTCGTACTGGACGGATTCTAACAATTTTTGCGGCGGTGAATTCGTGAGTCAATGAACTCCTTTAGTAAATCCATTCCATGGGTACTTGCAGAAGTGTTGCAGGGCCCCTTTGACGCGGGCGCGCGCCGCGTGCGACCACTGGCGAATCCTGAGAAGGCCCTGGAGACAGATCATCGCGGTAAAATGAAAACATGCTTTAGATGAATCACACACTGAGCAGTGCAATGGAATGCAAACACGCTTGAAATTTAATGATAATGAAATGCTTTTTCTCGTGTGGTTGCCTTGGAGGAAAGAAAACATGGCATAGCAAAAGGTTTGCACGTATTGTGGGTATCCTGCTACGGTAAGCCTAGGCATCCTGCTTTGCGGCTTGTAAATATTGCTGTGAATAGATGCTTAGAAAGACCTGCAGTTGACTTGGCTATTTTTTTTTCTTTTTTTTTTGCGTTGTTGGCGTTCACGTATGTTCGTCACTGATAAATTTCTTGATCGGACGTGTTGCGTTCGAATTTAAAAGCGGCAAAGATGATCGAACTATAGTTTGCTGTTAGTGACGATAGATATGGGGAAGGAGCCGGCGTTAACGGCTGGATTTTGTTGCGAACGCCAGTTTTGTTTGAGAGATGTGACCGGCGGGCGCGTCGCAATGAGCGGAGCTAGATGATCGAGTCGACATCCGTATTTACAAATGCCGCTATATACCTTTCCCCTGAGGTAAAATGCTGCTGTGTCTGCTCAGGTCTCGACAAACACGTGGTTTCCCTGCGTTAGAGTTGGACGTAAACACTCTACCGCCAACTGCACCCGTGCGTATTTTCTCCAGTGTTTTGAATGAGCTGGATGCTGGCCATAGGCGTGCGCAAGGTTCTCCTCCGGAGGGGGGGGGGGGGGGGGCGAAGGCTCGTGGCAGCGCCCCCCCCCCCCCCCCCCCCAATCATTCCCTATTCTGTCAATGTATGGGGCTGGCTTTGCGCCCCCCCTCTCGCCCTGCCTCCCCCCCCCCCCCCCGTGCGTACGCCTATGATGCTGGCAACCCTCGTAGCAGTGGCGTAGCCAGGGGGGTGACACACCGGGCACGTGCCCCCCCCCCCCCCCCCCGAAATTTTTTTTCGCCATGGCATGCAGAGCGAAAAATGACCATTTCAGGGAGGTGCCCTCCCCGAAATCGAGGAGGTGCCCCCCCGAAAAAAATTTCTGGCTACGCCACTGCCTCGTAGTCCAGCTGATGAAAACTAAAGGCAGCGCGAACCACAGGGCATAGACGGACTCTGCGCTGTCCGTCTCTGTCCTGTGGCTCGCGCTGCTTTTGTTTTCTACGGAAATGTATACCAACCTGGCACAAGTAAGCACTCCAGCCGACGAAAGGCGACGAGCTCATAGCAAGACGTTCTGGCGGGCTAGTTGGTTCATTGCTGTTAGACGTTCTTAAACTGCGCCAAATGACCAGGATACGAGTTATGCGCTCGTGTTGACACTGCACTCGTGTATGTGTGTTTTCTTACTCGTGTCCTGGTCATTTCGGGCAACTTGAGAACGTCTAGCAGCTCATAGCGAACGATCTTGTAAGTACAGCTGCCCACAAAAACCATTCGCAGCATCGGACTGGTGGCCGCTGGCCGCGGAGCATACCCGCAGAAAAATGCAGCCATGGTATGCGCATGCTTGGCACCCCTAGCGAGCAAGCCTCGCTCCATAGTGTATCTATAGATATGCGTTGCCTTGCGTTAAATACCATTCTGTTTGTCCCTCTGAGCGCTGCGACAACACATCCGGCGGGGATCGGGGCCTGTATACGCTACAGCGTGCTCGCGCTCTCTGCAGCGGAATCTCTAAACGCACGTGCGCTCTTAATTACGAACTTTTAATTAACTCTTATTAATTGAATAACAAGTGAACTATTCATTATTCTTAATTTGGCATGATCAGTATCGTATTACGGAGTCTTGATATTTAGTTGTCTCTATTTCTGTTCGCAACACTTCATTACTTTTAATTATAGGTAATTGCGTCCATTTCATTAACAATACACTTTACCACGCTTTAACATAGGTATCGCTCGATGTGCGTGTTTGGTCTCGTTGATTATTTGAAGTCTTTGAAGCAGTATTGAGACTCGAATTACTCTTAGTTTCTTGGTGCTTAATTAACTTTTACATTCTTTATTGAAATGTAGCGGTGTAGTATGCCGCTTTCTGATTTTCGCTACAGCAAGTGCTGCCGTCGACGGGCGACCGGGTGGTCACATTCCGCGACTAATGAACCAGTTAATCATTTCGCTTTCAAAGGCGCCCGTGCAGATTAACGCGCACGCACTCGCGCATTGCTCTACCGCGTGCACACGCGCGCACAGAGCGTTTTAGAGACCGCATCCGCACAGCCTCTTTGTGTAACGCTAGGGGGGCACCCAGTCCTATTCTTTTGAAGCAACGCAACACCTATCTAGATCATAGTTTCTCAAAGTTGGTTCCTCAGGGAACCTCAGGGTTCCGCGAGCCCTGATAAATATTCCCTGGTTCGCCAAGTCACTTAGATGGTGAACCCGAGGTGCGATAGGTCTAAGGAATCTTTATTACTCGCGCCCGAGTGTCAATAAACACATCTTAGTGCATAACAGAATCGCGCGAGCTGCGCAATAAATACCACCAGCAGCTTGTATAGGCAGCCAGACTCCGTAAACGGGCCACCCAGTTAAGCTATTGTACTTGAATCTAGGAGGCCTTCTATTACCGCCATGCGCATTTTCTTGTTTGAAGATAGGTGCCGAAGATAAGGCAGAGGACATAATGCTGCCATTTGCAGCAACATATGCATGTGAGCAGGCATTCTGGAGCCTGTCTGAAAAACAAGCACAGGAATCGGCTGAATCCAGCAGCTGACATGCGGCTGGCCCTGAGTGATACTGAGCCTCGCACCGATTATTTGGTGCAAGGAAAGTGATCGAGTTCAGATGCATGTCATTGAAGAAATTTTTATATGCCCTTTCTTTTGAATTTATTGCACGTGAATGTAGCGTGAACTGAATGAAAAAATGCTTGCATGAAAACAGGTTGGGGGGCAAAGGGGGGGGGGGGGGGGGGGGTTCCTTGGCACTTAATGCAGCTTAGCAGGGTTCCCTGGGACCAACATGCTTGAGAACCCTTGATCTAGATTGATGCACTAGGGAGCGAGGGGAGCTTCCTAGGGATATCGCGCATGCGCAGACCCTTGCACTACTTTTTCACCAGCGCAACCCGTCGACGAGCGGCCACCGCTCCGGCGCTCCGTATAATTTTATGCATTCGAGAACAGCGCATTTTAAATCGCATTCGGCGTCGTCAGCCCTTCGACTGGGTCCTGAGTAAGTGATTCCGGCACAGTGAGCAACGCTGGAAGCGGCTGTATGTGCAGGTTTTTCTTGAGCAGACGAAGATGGCTGAACTCTTGATTGTGCACTGAAGCGTCGCTGCTTGTAGGTCATCACACCGCCACTTCGTTCTGCACCTGTGACAGCGCACTAGCACGACACAGTAAGAAGGGATCGTGTCTGCGCTTGATGACCGAATGCACCTCCATAATCGGAGCACACATCCAAGCGTCCTTGGAGGCATTGAAGACGGAAAGTTAGGTTCCACTGCTGGTCCAGTATACACAGCTGCCACTTCGTCTGCGCTACACGCGACCTTGCCGACGTAGGATCGTGGACCGCCATGTTGACTCTGCGTGCCTTTTCTGCCCCGTCGTGGCCGGCGTGGAACCGCATGCTCAGGGCGGGAAGCTCCCGAGGCTCGCGGCGAAGTAGGAGGCGAGCGCGACCAGGATCGTCGTCTGACCCGTGCTGGCCGCGGCCGCCCGGTGTCCGCGCCACAGCTTGAGCGATACGGCCGGTGCGGAGGCACGTGCACCCAGGGCCTCGGCAGGCAGCGACCGAGGACGCCTGCACAGAAGGAGCGCTGGCATGAGAGTCAAGCGCGTCACTCGCAAAGTTTCTGTTTGAAGTGGCAATGAATTGAACACTGCACTCTATAAGAAAAAAAAAAAACCATGACTCTCTTCGGGTATTCACTTGACCCCTTTTGGAAGGTGGACGCAGAAAAAAAGAGTTGGCATTTTTAGAAGAGTCACAGCACTCTCGTGGAGCGCGTTCCGATTGGCTTCCATGATAGAGACCTATATCGCGCGTTTGCCGTTCGGCGTCGTTGTTGCGGGCCCGCCCGCTCGCCCGGCGCGGCCGCGCGGCCAGCGCGGCGCCTCCGCCTGCTCTCTCCGTCTCCTCCGTCTCTTGGAATGCGTTGCGTTGGCTGCGCTGGTCGCGTGTCTTGTAGTTTTGAGTTCGAGCGAACATGCGCATCTTCGGTGGCGGTCACGCCAGGCTCCGTGCTCGAAGTGACGCTTGGAGTGAGGAATATTGATGGAGCTGCGGACACGGACAACGTGCGCCTGTTAAAGGAGCACTGACACAAAATTTTGCACCTTGTTTTTTTGTTGCAATAGGTAGCGTATGACCCACTTATCACGGCTGGAAACCTCGTTTGCGCGAGTGCCCGACGGTTATTTATTTAGAGACGTTTCTAGAGCGCCCAGTCTCAGTTTCGGTTTCAAAGAGCACCGAACTAGGCAGGAGCAGTTCCGGGAGCTAGGTAAACACAGCTGTCCACGTGACCACGCAAAACTGTGACGTGGGCGCTGCGCATGAGAACGTGCGCGAGCGGGCGCCGCACAGACAGCCAGCACAGCCAGCACACGCAATGCCGCAGGCACGGAGGAAGAAATCGCATGTAGCGCAAGCGCAAGGCGCGTGCCAGCAACCAGCCAACACAAACTCGTGACGTAGGTTTGTTTACATTGCCCCTGCGTTGATGTCGGCGTCGCGAGGGGCGCCGCATCTCGCCCTCAGTCGCGCGGCGTGCACTTTGAAATTGATTTTAAATAGGTTCTAGGTTATATAAGCCAACAAAAACTATTATATACAGTGCGTCTCTGTACACATACTTTTTTTTTTCACGTTTCCACGAGCGGAAGCTAGCTGCACACTTGCGTATTGATGGAAATGTTATTATGGAGTCGACTAAAGCGCACCTCAAAACGATATCAGCAGTGCAGACACAATGTGCGATCAGAAAGTAATCACCCTTGATAAGTGCATCACTCGTTTTATGCGTGATGAAATCACTTACACAACAACGCGCATAGTGGTCTCAACTCGTTAATGACAGTTTTAATTGGACATCTGCAACAGCCTCTCGGACGCAGGCTACTATTGGAAATGGCTGGCAGCCTACTTCCGCGGAGCTTCTGCAGACGCCCAGCTAAAGCTGTGTAATTAGTACCTAAGAAAGCGGTACACTCACCGTTAAAGGAGCACTGACACAAAATTTTGATGGCGAGATAATGACGAGATAGATTTATGTGAAGACATACGAGATATCAAGGGCAAATAGCTCTTCTTTGAAAAGAGGGGTAGCCGCAGCCAGCAAACGATGACAGCAACTGTTCCGTTTATTTGTACTACAGTTAAGAAAAGTGGTTACTACAGCACTACCAGGGCGTACTGCAAACTTTTCATATCGCATCCTGGCGGCAACTCAGAGAACTGCATTTTTTGGGAAGTCACGAACATTTACCGCAGCCCAGAGGGGATTATGGCGGCACCCAGGGAGCCGTCCTTGAAAAGGTGTACATGTGACTGGCTAGGGCACTGAGTTTCTTACAGAGGGAAAACTGACGCTGCGAGCTATTGTACGCATGGGTATGCTGGGATATGTGAGATTCGGACTTGACTCAGATTTGCGTCGTTCACGAAGAGCCCGGACACCTCAAGGATAAGTCTGGCTTCAACGCGTTCCTTGCGTCAAAATGTTTGATTTCTTACTGAAGGAGCACGTAGTACCTAAGCTATTTCTTTTTTATCATTGCAGATAAACGAGTTTCATTTAACTTTGAAAACTTCTGCGTCGATGTACAATTTTAAGAAGTGTGAAAAATAACGAATGACTACTACAACTTGGAAGGCATCCGACAAAGCCAGCGTTTACTCTGCCACTGCTTGTTGTCTATTTCTTTCTTTCGCCGTTTGGTTATGTCGTGAATGGACCTTTATTCTGGAATACAATACGCGTGATTGAGATCCGCTTATAAATGTTTTGTTTTAGAGAAGCTTTATTTGCGCAGCCGTCTCCGCTTTTGAGCCGAAGCCTCGCTCAAGACCAGTCAACAGAAGCCTCGGAGGCACATATACCGTCATTCACATCGCGGTAACAGCGCCCCTTAAAGGTGTACTTACACGATTTTGGGACATCGCAAAAAGGCCATTTTTCGTTTCCTTGGTATGCAGTGTCAACGCTCTCCACACACTAGTCAGACAACAGGTATAAAATATTTGATTTTTATTTTAAAGTTTTCGTCCCTGAGCATCTGCAAGCCAGCTCCACTGCAATGGACATTATCACGACGAGTCAAGACAGTTTCCGAGTTTGCGAGCTCTGCGTCCTGCATACAAGCCTAAATCGCAGAAATCACTGTCGGGGTCACTGGACGACAATTCACTCATCGTTGTTTACGCGCACCACGAGCAAATGACAGATTTTCCTTTAATACGTTGCCAGTTACTGTCTTCCCGTGACGTCACACTGCTCTGACACGTCACTGAGAAGCCGCCCCCCTCGATACCAAAACCGAAATAGCTGTTTTATGGTAGCGGTATCAAAAATATATCCAATCTATTCCAAAGCACTACGATGCTCTTTGTGGGTTTCTCGACACCAGTACTTTCATTTAGAGCACCATCGGAAAATTTTTAAAGT
The DNA here is from genome assembly GCA_030522465.1 of Rhipicephalus appendiculatus. Classification (NCBI taxonomy): domain Eukaryota; kingdom Metazoa; phylum Arthropoda; class Arachnida; order Ixodida; family Ixodidae; genus Rhipicephalus; species Rhipicephalus appendiculatus. The sequence continues at coordinate 93,155 of JALIZH010015002.1, forward strand.
TCGTGTCAGTACTCCTTTAAGAAATTCGCATAGACGGTGGCGCCAGATTTCACTCTAGGCATTGAAGGACTCTGGTAGTACTGTGAGAAACTATATGCTAGGACAGTCACGTGGACTCACCAGGTGGAGTCCAGGCGCACCCATAGATCGTTGAACTTCCTTGGCCTGGCGGTGGTGGGCGGCGACGAGAGGAAGGGCCTCTTCTTGGCCTTCCGACGCCGCCATCCGGGCGCCTGGTCGGTGGCCGACTGCTGCTGGTCGCCCAGCACCTCCGCAGGGTCCGGCCACGAGCTCTCCTGCTCGCTGCCCTTCTTCACCCTGGAAGCCCGAGGGAATATAGTATACACGATTGACGCCTGTATTGCAGTTACAATTGTCATTTTGCTCTTCAAAATAACGGGGACACAGCACAGCGCGTCGGGGAGCCGGTGCTCGGAGGCTGTTTGCAGCTGTTAATAATAATAATAATATGTGGGGTTTTACGTCCCAAAACCACGATATGATTATGAGGGACGCCGTAGTGGAGGGCTCCGGAAATTTTGACCATCTGGTGTTCTTTAACGTGCACTGACATCGCACAGTACACGGGCCTCTACCATTTCGCCTCCATCGAAATGCGACCGCCGAGGCCGGGATCGAACCCGCGACCTTCGGGTCAGCAGCCGAGCACCCTAGCCACTGATCCACCGAGGCGGACCTGTTTGCAGCTGTTGTGCCAGTTGTCACGTGATCATAGAAGGCGGGCAAGCTTTGGGCTGGGCGAAGCCTACGCGCCGCGACGCCGCTACAAGCGCCTCAGTATGTCGACGGCACCTACCCCTGTTTACAAACATGGAATAGTAGGTCTATACTGAAAGTAAGCCACGGGTCCAAAAAAAAAAAAAAAAAGGAAAAGGAAGTGCTCAAGGTTATGACGCGCGAAGACGAAGGGACGCATCTTCATTAACTGCTATTAAAAGCCACATGTGACTTTTAATAGCAGTTCTAGTTCCTGCTTACACGTGTTGATTTTTATTTGTATTTTTATATTTTTTTACGTATCCCTCCCCGTTTTTGCCATTTGCATTATTTTTAGCCGCAGTTGCAACATGCGCTGTCAATGACTGTTTGCTTCTCTTTTTACTACGTCTACGTGATTGCGATGATCCTTATGATGACATTTTTTTGCACGTGTATCAATCTTCAATCCATGTGACCTACTGGCATATAAGTAGTGACCGTTGCAGTGTCTTGTTTCATTCTGACGAAGGCCGGGCCCACGGCCGAAACGTCAATAAAGAAATCTTTTCACTTGTGAGTCAAACCCCCCCCTTTTCTTCTATATATATATATATATATATATATATATATATATATATATATATATATATATATATATATATATATATATATATATATATATATATATATATATATCCTTACCTTGATTTACGAAGATCCATTCTCATTTTTGATCATTTATCTAAATAACGTAAGACTTGTTATTTATCAACTTAGAATCTCCACAATGTTCATACCCTGCCTATATTGAGCAGTTACAAGAAAAACAACCTTATGTAAAAAAAAGTCTACGAAATTTTCGCGCGTTTTGGGGCAATCGAAAGCATTATAAAGCGCGTGCGTTCCTATAGGGTGGTTTCACTTCAACACACCTTTTTAAAAGAGCGCCCGTCGAACCTCAGAAACTTCACCGACATCAGCCAAGCTTCACAGGTATGAAGAGTGAGTGATCGATATCATGTCACTTCAGTGATTTAAGCATGTGAATGCGCATTGTTCTTACATAAATTCTTAAATTCTCTCCTATGGAGCTTCACATAGCACACAAAAGTGGTTCTCGAACCTAGAAATTTGATGGGAATAAAGCAGAACTTCTCGCATTGTGAGATAATGACACCCATATTTTGTAGACGGAGTAATTTAAACGTATATTTCCTTGCACTGCGATGAATTTCTAAAAGTCGCGCTGTGAGTCGCTTCTATCGCGGGTAGATGGCGGCACCACACGCTCCCGACTTGGTGAAAAAATCTCGCAATTTTTCGCGGCAGACTTGCTGGACTGGAAAGGACAGAAGAAAAGAAGAAAGAAAGCAAGAAAATAAAATAAAGAACGCCATTAAATAAAGAATAATAAAGACAGAAAGAAACAAAACGAAGGAAAGAAAGAAAACGAGAGAAAAAACACAAAACACACACAAAAAAAAAACGAAATAAAAATAGAAAACGAAATAAAGCAAGAAATAACGATGTTTCCAATGACGGATGTTGCCCATTTGTCCACGTCGTATATTTAGGAGAGGCGGTGAAGTACAGCGCTTGATGCTGGTTACAGATAGACGCTGTACTTCCTACATCCGGGCACATCTTTTAAAGATGAGATCCCCAGTGAAAGTGTACTTGTGTGTGGTGACAACATCGATGTCATGCTTGGACAGCGAGTCTTTCTTTTTTCCTCATCCCGTTTTGGTTAGTCGGACCGAGGAAGGCATCATCATCATCATCACCATCACCATGAATTCACTTAAAAGCCCCTGCTTGAAGTTTTACAAAAAGGCAGCTTCGCCCTAGTGGTGCCAAGCCTGAAGGTCTTTGTTTCTCTTCGTTCCTCTGTTTCTTTCCTCCTCTCTTTCTTTATTTTTCCCTTTTCCGGTTTTTTATGTGTTTCTTTCCCTTTATTTCTATTTATTTCTATTTTTCCTCGGATTTTTTTCTTTCTTTCTATTTATTTCTCGCTTGCTTCCTCTTTCAATATTTATACGTTGTTTGTGTTGTGGTGTTTCCCTAGCCACAGCGGTAATGTCCGCACTTAATAGGGGCTTTTAGCTTGTACGTATACTTCTTTACGTTACCGTGTTACCGGATACCGGAAGGAATCTGCGCATGCGCGGGCCTTTACGGAACGTAAACTTTCTACGGAACGTAAACTACTCGCCGGATAGGCTTTTACGTTTGCGGCCCTACCTCGCAAATCCACCTTCGTTCGTGGCTACGAGCGATATTCAGTTTGCGGAGACTCCTGCCGCCGAGTCAAAATAAGCCGTAGTGCGAATGCGAATTGCGATCACCTTGTTTCAGTCGGCTTACCGAAGCTAGAGCGACGTAAACGTGAGAGGCCTAAAACGCCTAAAGCCCCCGACAGGCTGGATAGGTGGCGCCATCTAGCGGGGTCAATGTGAAACAGGCAAGCACAAAATTGTTATTGCAGAAACATCGCGCATTTTACTCCTTGCGTAAATGCCTTGCAGTGAAATAATTATGAATGAGTTGCCTTTTTCATCATTTTCTCCCTTAAATACTAGATGATAACAAACGTGTTCATGACTGTGGTTGCACGAAGCGTCACAAGATGTCGACACCATCGTCGCTAACCCGATATTTTTTGCACCCTTTTTCGTAAACCGAGATACTGTACACGCTAAAAACCTTTCTTATTATTTTGCCCAAGCAATTATTCAATCTTATCTAAATCAAGTAAAGTTTAAACGCAGTTATCGTCACCATTTGGTGGTTTTGCGCAAACGTAAAGGTTTACGTTTACGCACGCACGTAAACGTTTACGTATGAGGAGCTAAAACTTTTCTGCAGCATGCGTTCCGGTAAGACGGAAAACGCAATCCGGTAACCGGTAACACGGTAACGTAAAAAAGTATACGTACAAGCTAAAAGCCCCTAATATCACCATCAAGGCGCTCGAAGAACAAGAGAAAGAAGACTTATATTTGGCGCTATAGCGCGCACTCAATATGCTACAACTGGCTATGCTGTATATATATATATATATATATATATATATATATATATATATATATATATATATATATATATATATATATATATATATATATATATATATATATATATATATATATATATATATATGGTTCTGCCTGCGTTACGCCAAGCGACGACGACAGCATACGACAGCCCGGCACCATGGGAGTATATGCGCATACTCACTCCGGTATGCTTGTCGTGGCCGCCATGTGCTCGATGTTGTAGCCACCTTTGCGCACGACGTCCAGAACCGTGTGGTCGCCAATGAAGTGGCCTGTGCGCGCCACACAACACAGATGAGCCGCAGGAACACCACTTGGTTAACAATGGCATTATTAAATACTCTAGTGTAAAACAATAAGCGCCTTTACACTGATAAAACGATTCTCTGAAAAAAGCTATTTTTCACTTCGACATCGTGAGCTCATTTATTGAAATAGGAAGCGAAGGTCAGTGAATTTGGCCCCGAAATCCCGGGGACCCGAATCATAGTCTGACGTCACGAATTAGGAATTGTCTTTTCTTAGTTTCGCATTTTGGCCTCGTCGGCTCATGAGTCTGGCAGTGTCAAGTTTTACGAGTCGCTGAGAACACGATTAAATTCATTTATACATGAGAGCAATTACATAGGCCTTAGCACAGGCCTTCGAAACCCAAGACGTCACGGCGAGTAAGCGCGCGAACCTCGATAGCGGCGTCGCCGCCTGCATTTTCTTTTTTCGCACGTTTTCTGGTTTTCCAAGCGTTTCCTCGCACCATTTTCTTTTATAACAGCGTACCCTGTTTAAGACGGCCGTAAAATTTTGGCGTCTACAAATGTGTACAAAAAGTTGTCACCATCATTAACGGGTACGTGCTACAGAAATTGGGCAAATCCTACTACTGACCGCTGGTCGACTAAAAATGAAGAAAGGCAACGGACGGGCGGCATGCACCAATTAAGATTTCTAGGCAGACGTAATCAGTAATTGAAAAAACCTAACAGTTGTTCCGTGTACGAATACAACCGATGAGCGAAGCTCCTTAGAAATGGGACGCACGCGGCGTTCGGTGCGCGCGGCGTTTCATTGTCCAGGCAACGGACCAACCACTGGGCGGACGACAGGGTGAAGCGATGGTTTCGCGCGTTTGGCGGTTTGAGGGGAGAGGGCAGAGAAGAAGAAAGAGGGAGAAGGGTGACTAATCTGCCTCCGTTTCGCATTGCGTTCGTATTCTCGCACTTTCCGCATCCTGCAGACGCCATCCGCGTTCCAGCGCTCATAAAGCTCATTTATTCTCCCGCGTGAGGGGCAGACGCCACAGCTGGCACCGTGCCAGGGAGCTTCAACGGCGACGGCGGGGTGCCGGCCTAAGGAGCTTCGCTCCTAAAAAAGCTTCGGTGAACCGTTGGGGTTAACTCAGTGATAAACACCGTGGCCACACGCTTCAGCTCTGAAGCATCTGTACGGAGCGCTTCAGCGGTACCTACAACCGAGAGGTATACTAGCGAACGTGGAAATGCAACGGCGGCTGCGAGAAGACGCCGAAGTGATTGAAGCCCTACGTGAACGACGTACCCGTAATATCTATGGGACGTGCGAACGCTCGGTTACAGAGTTTCAGTCTCTGGAGTTGGGACATCCGTGTCGTGTCTGTGACTGTCTGAGGTTTAAGTCGAACCTCTCTGCGCTGACAAGCAACCTAGAAACGAACCTGGCATCGCCTAGCCAAAGCCTCAGCAACACAGAAGCAACCTAGAAACAACCCAGCATCACCTAGCTAAAGCCTAGCAATAACCTAGAAGCAACCAGATTAGTCTTCAGAATCGTCCAGTTTCAAGGCTTAGTGTGACTTAGTGCAAGCGTAGCCTTTTTTTTTATTGCGATAGCAATTATATGGACACTCTCGGCTGATTGTTGCCGTCATGTCCCGTATATGTATATATATATATAGGTATAAGTAAGAGCCACGAAGAAAAATACCCGCGGGTAACAGAGCGGGGGCCACAAACGCCGCTGAAGTGGGCATCAAACGAGCCGGCCCACCTCCGTCGCTCCGAGGCGTATGCGATAAGATCCCCCCGCCTGTTCGACGAGCCGAAGAATGTTCAAGGAGAGGAAACGCCCCGCGCGTCTTTAACAAGCGCGGAAAGACATGAGGGGGGGGGGGGTGTTCCTCATGCAGCCACTGCGACCTTTGGTTTTACGAGCGTGGTAGTCGCTGGCGCGCGCGTTATCTCGCAATCTCAGCAGGCGACAGCGGGCGACGAACAGTGTCCCTGGAGCGGCCGTATGCTTTTAAACAAGCATTTTGTAGAGTTGCGTGAGATCGGATCCAAAAGAGTTAGCTGCCAGCCTCACTTCGATTAACATAAGAATTTGTTGCTATCGCATTCACTGCTTCACCCTTGCAGTGAAACTGTGACTTTTTTTTTTTTTTTTTGTGGAGAGGAAACTTAATAATGCGAATGAAACAACTTCTCTTTCTTAGCGTTTCCTGTAAAGAGAAGCGAATTGAAAGTGGTAACTATTTACCTAGGGACGTCTCATTGTTCCATCTGTTCACATTGGCACCAACCTTCCGTGTTTTTTTTTTTTTGTTTTTTTTCTTGTGTGGAAAAAGGGGGTTGGAGGGGGTTAGAAGTTGAAGGTAAGGAAAAGACACTATTTCTGCAGCCCTTGTTGGGCCGGAGCACATTCGTGTTTCTCAACGTTTACTTCTGGGGTTTCTTTTGAGCCCTCTTTCCTGGCCCGAATGTTTCGGGAGCAGGATAGACGGTCCGCAAATTATCCTTGCCGACTACCCGCGCAGAAAGCATGTCCCTCGTTCTAATTCAGGAAACGAACGCGCGGAAGGAAGTTTTGCCATCACTACACCGCTACCACCACCAACACAGTCTGGTTTTGTATTGTGGTAACCTCACTACTCACCGTAGTCGAGACTACCGCGGGTTCAGGCTTAGCGAGCCACGGGGCCGCGTATACCGTCGCCTGCTCACGTATAGCGCACCGCTCCGCGCGCGCTCCACTAGGAAGCGCTTAGCGCCGCGCGGCAAAACACAGTGTTCGATCTTACAACACACACAAACACTTTATTGCCTTTGGCGGCACCCAAAACACAGTACAACGTCCGCTCCCGGGACGCGGGGAGCAAAGGGCTCCCGCACGAGGACGGTACGTTGGGCGCCAGTGTGGTAACCTCACTACTCACCGTAGTCGAGACTACCGCGGGTTCAGGCTTAGCGAGCCACGGGGCCGCGTATACCGTCGCCTGCTCACGTATAGCGCACCGCTCCGCGCGCGCTCCACTAGGAAGCGCTTAGCGCCGCGCGGCAAAACACAGTGTTCGATCTTACAACACACACAAACACTTTATTGCCTTTGGCGGCACCCAAAACACAGTACAACGTCCGCTCCCGGGACGCGGGGAGCAAAGGGCTCCCGCACGAGGACGGTACAGCAAAATGGGAAACCGCGAGCACGTCGCAGCTGGCAATGGCGAGCTTTGACACGCCGCTCGGGAAAAGGTCCCGCGCGGCTATGCTGCGCACTCTCGCGATGACCACTGGGCCTGGTCGCGAGAGTTAGGGCAAACCTCGTACGCGTAGGCCTCCGGCAAGTGCGGCTCGGCGTAGTACGACCACGCACGAGCACTAGGCACCGCTCTTTGGCTTATCGTACGGAACCGGAGCTAGCACAAAAGGTAAACACGCCTGCCAAGGATGCCAAGGCACCCAGGCAGGCTACAGTCCGGCGATTCCCAAAGGGGACGGCGGACGGGAACGAAAACACGTGCTTACCCTGCGCTGCCCGAGGAGAGAGGGTATTCCCGGCGCGCACGTGACTCGGTCTCGCCGCCTCTCGAGACCACGCGCAGCGCCATCTATCGCCATGCGCTGTCACGAGAGCAAGGGAGAGGGAAAGGGACCGGCAGAACGGCGTAATTGCCCGCGCAGAGGCTGCGGGCGCGCCTCAGATCCCCACAGTATGTTTCTTTCGTTCTTCTTGCGGCTTTTTTCCTTTCATTTGGGCGTTCCTCGCTGGCAAAAACTTTTTGCCCCCGCGAACTATAGGCGCGAAAGCTCACACCGCGCGTTTGCTTAGGCGTGCTGTTTCCGTTTTGCTTGCGGACCTTTTTCATGCGAGGACGTGGCCTCAGTTGGTAAAAAGAACGGAAGTAAAAATCATCCACCTTTTTCCTTTCTGTCTTTCCTACACTTTCGTTATTTTCTGGTCTCTTCAGTCTGACGTTCTCGCGTCCTTGTCATCAACCTTTTTTCCTTCTACGTGTTCGTTCTCGTTCGTCCGTTTTACTGACATTATTTTCCTGACTGTTGCACCCGCGCGAAGTACAGTGCCGGCCGGTGCTTTCAGGGAACATGGAAGAGCAAACGTGGAAGACTGTTTGTTTTTTTATCTCTCTCTCCCTCTGCCAGTTGAGTGCGCGCAGATGCTGCTCTGCTAAGTGACGAAGAAAAGGTGTGGTACCTTCATGTTAGCTGCAAAAAAAAAAAAATCAAAGAAAGGAGGACACAGCAAACGAATGAGCTTGAAAATCGGGTCGAAGAAATCCACGAGGCACTGCAATGGCTGCAACCACTTCAGCGCCGGTGCGTCCCTTCTATTTTTTTTCATTTGTTTCTTGCACCACACTGTAGCCTTTCGCTCCAGTTGGCGTTGGAAACAAAGGGCTTTCTGCTATAAATGGGACCCAGTCGTGCGCGCGCGTTTGGTTGTTGTATTCTCGTGTTCCTTAGGTTAAGTTTCCAGCGCAAGGTAAAACACGCACACGCACACACACACACACACACACACACACACACACACACACACACACACACACACACACACACACACACACACACACGCACGCACGCACGCACGCACGCACGCACACGCACACACACACACACACACACACACACACACACACACACACACACACACACACACACACACACACACACACACACACGCACGCACGCACGCACGCGCAACCTTGAGCTAGAAGTTGAAGCAACGGACCAACTATCCCAGCATCTCATATTGCTAGTTTTCTTGTCTCATTTAGATAAATTCTGACGAAGACACTGCAGCGAAAGCGGAAAAGCTCTTAACTGGTCCGAGCTTTCCGAGCAGTGACGTTGGCTGTATTCCAAATCTGGGCAGCATCGTAGGCGCTCCGACGTTGACAGCTTAGAGGACAGAATCAAGACCGAGTCGCCCGAGGAAAAGAACGCGTCTGCATGACGTCTGCGCGACGTCGCACCACCTCGCGTCGACGAGAGAAAGTAAAGAATATCCAATAAAATTGCTTTGCCTTTAACACTTTTTGTGCTCAAATCTGTAAGAACTTCAACGTAGCTCAAATTGAGCGCGTAACGAACCCTCGCGATGTCTTTCTTTGAGCTGGCGACCTGCTCGGAGAGTTTTTAGCCTTCCGTCCGACCCGCCATCTTATTTGCGCAGCTAACTAGCCTACATCGTATTTGTCTTCGATGCTGTCTTCGCCAAGCTGTCTGTTTTGCCGGCTACGCGAGGGAGAGAGAAAACTTTTATTTGTGCAAGGATAATAGATCTTCCTCGTAGGGTGAAGCCCTTAGGTTCAGGGCCCCATTGGCTCAGCAGCTCTGAGCGAGAATTGTAATAATACTTAAGATGACCACGATCCGCTTAGCTGTCTATTTAGCCGTCGACAGTGAGTATTGGAACACACCCACTTCTGACATAAGTAACGGTGAGCGTCCTAGAACAAGGTCAACAGACAACAAAATAATGCGAACAAGACAACAAAATAATGTGACCTGCTCCGAAGGCGAAGAAAACGCTCTGTCCCGGATTGTCCTTGAGCAGTCGCAGCACGCGCTCGCCCATGCGGTGGTTTCGCTTGTAGATGACCTCCTGCCGAAAGTAGCGGTCGATGTCTCTCGCCAGGCGGAGCTCGCGTGCCGACAGCCGCAGGGACGTGTTGGCCAGCGGAGGCACCTGCGCCGTGTCCCTGCACCACCACCGCACAAAACAGTATATACCGCGTAACACTGGAATCGTCTACACTCTTAAAAACTAGCAGTTGTTCCGTGTACGAATACAACCGATGAGCGAAGCTCCTTAGAAATTGGACGCACGCAGCGTTCGGCGCGCGGCGTTTCATTGTCCACGCAACGTACCAACCACTGGGCGGACGACAGAGTGAAGCGATGGTATCGCGCGTTCGCCGGTTTGAGGGGAGAGGGCAGAGACGAAGAAAGAGGGAGAGGGAGAGTAATCTACCTCCGTTTCGCATGCGTTCGTACTCTCGCGCTTTGCCCATGGTGCAGACGCCATCCGCGTTCCAGCGCTCATAAAGTTCATTTATCCTCCCGCGTGAGGGGAAGACGCCACAGCTGGCACCGTGCCAGGGAGCTTCAACGGCGACGTCGGGGTGCCGGCCTAAGGAGCTTCGCTCCTAAAAAAAATAGTATGTGTGACTTTTTTCAGAGAGTTCTAACTTGCCACGTATACGACTCTCTTCGAAGAGGTACGTCAACTCTCTTAATGAGTCAGAGTCGGCGCGCTCTGAGAGAGTACCTTGCCCACTCCTCAGGGAGTCAGAATACTCTTGCCGGTAAGCACTCCTAAGTGGGTCAAATGACACACACCGAAACGTCACGCCACTCTACAACTATTTTAATTTAATCAATTGACTCATGCTCTAGTGTCACGCGACTACTGCGGGAAATAGTGAAGTATTCATTTGAAGGAAGTGCATTAATACTTGCCGTCGTTTCCAGAAACTGCAAACAAAAAAAAAGAATAGTTCAATTTTAGCATTATTCTAATAAATGCGTCAAAATAACACAGCCTTTCTAGCAGAGTAATACAGGAAGCGCGAAAAGATTGTCTGCGTTCTCCAATTAAGTAGTTGAGGTAGACCTCATTGACATGTCTTTGCCAGTATTATAGCAAACAAAGTGTGAATGTGATGTGCACAGTGTCATACGCTACAAAATAAACTGCAGAAATCGGCAACACGTTTCTATATTTATTCTTTATGATTAGGAATAAATAAAAAATTACACCATCTCCCGCTAAAGGGAACCATGTGTGGATGCGAAGCAGCGGGGAGATGGTTAGCTTGAGCGGGAGAAACGTCGCCGCTCTCGTTTCGCGGCAGCGGCCCGGGCGCTCATCCCGGCGCTGCACATGAGAGAGAATGAGGCGCGCCCGCTCCGTCATTTTCATACCGCGGAACTAACGTGGCGCCCCCCAGCGGAGTATGCAGCTGTCGCATCACCTGTCGTGCACGCTGCTCCGTAGATGATTCCTAGAGGAGAGAACGGGGGGTGAGCGTAGGAGAGGAGAGAGAGAGGGGAGGGCACGCGCATTGCTCTGTGGGGGGTGTGGGACGCGGGCGCCGCTCCGTAGAGTGGAGGATTCCTAGAGTAGAGAAAGGGGGTGAGCGTAGGAGAGGAGAGATAGGGGGAGGGGACGCGCATGCGCTGTGGGGGGGTGTGGGACACGGGGGGCCGCTCCGTAGAGTAGAGGATTCCTAGAGGAGAGAAAGGGGGGTGAGCGTAGGACAGGAGAGAGAGAAGGGGGAGGGGGGGGGGCGCATGCGCTGTGGGGGGTGTACGACGCGGGACGCGGGGGGCCGCTCCGTAAAGTAGAGGATTCCTAGAGGAGAGAAAGGGGGGTCAGCGTAGGAAAGTACATAGAGAGGGGGGAGGGGGCGCGCATGCGCTGTGGTGGTGTTGGACTGGGACGCGGGAGGAGGGACGGACTCTCCATTGGTAGAGATAAAAATGAGCATGCTGTTTCAATTTTTCATAAGCGTGGAACTATGTTTTTGGCACGTGATGAAAAATTGATCGGATCGTGATGAGCATGTCTCAAGCCCTCGCCGCACACAACGCGATAAGATTTTGAAAGAAGCGGCGAACAAGTCCGTGTGTTAACACTGTTAACCGGCTCTCCACGACACCTGCTTCTGTTTACAGGAGCATTTCTTTTCGACGATGATACTTCCCTTTTGATAACTTCCTCCATTATTACGATCTTGTTCTCTTTTTTCGGAAAGCTTGCTTCACTGCATCAATAGTAACTGTGTTGAAAAGCCGCCTTACTGAGTCACGTGTGCAGTGGGAAAGCTTCCCACGTTTCCGTGAAGGAACGCTCTTTGAATAGGAGTGGCTTAGCGCTCATTAGCGCAAAGAATCGGGCGCACAAAAAAAAAAATAATAATAAAAAAAAAATAATCACGCTGGGAAAGGGGTAGGGAACTTCATTACTCGTAGACAATTGTTCTTTCTTTTTTGCTTTCTTTCTTTCTTTCTTTCTTTCTTTCTTTCTTTCTTTCTTTCTTTCTTTCTTTCTTTCTTTCTTTCTTTCTTTCTTTCTTTCTTTCTTTCTTTCTTTCTTTCTTTCTTTCTTTCTTTCTTTCTTTCTTTTCAAGTAGACACAATGGACCTCCTAAAAGAAGACGCGAAAAGGCAGCAAGTGCAGGAAGACGATCTCTAATGAAGGGACAGCAAAGACGATGACAGTGGTAATGGAACTGAAAGCTGCGGACGGGTTTCGGCGCGTACAACAACACAGATCTCAGTGCGTACGAACGACACAGACACACTAAACTTGGAAAGAACTGTCCGTATTGTACAAATTGTGCGAGCAAGGCACGCATTTATACAACATAGTTTTAGCCTCAGTCTAAAACACTTGATGTAATCCAGATTACAATAGAGCTGTGTGTGCGTGTATATCTTTAGGAAATTATGCAGGAAGATTCGAAATTTGTTGCTAAAATCGTTGCCTGCTTACAGGCTTGTTATTGGTACTGCTTCTCGTACCATAGTGCCAGTTCAGCGAGCGTGGCAGTATTTCACGTGGAGTTGTGCACTATTAGTCAGGTGTTCGCTGTTGCGTAAAGATAACATTCTTCGCAAGGAAGGAGGATAATAAATGGGATGCTGTTTTCTGCAGGCACATCTAGCCTTGCGAGATTTGCCAGCAATAGCCCCGCCCGGGTGGTTTCTTTCAAAAGACTTGGGTATCCTTTAAAAGCGTAGGGCAGACGGACGAGAAAAAAAAAAAAAAGAAAAAGAAAAAACGACACGCGCACGTCGGCGGAGCAGTACACAGTTAAGCCGGCGGTCTGTCACCCATGCACCACGCTAACGGCGCAACGCTTGTCCCTCCCGTCCTACAGCCTTAACTGCCCGAAGCAGGCCCGTAGCCAGGAATTTTTTTCGGGAGGGGGGGGGGGGGGGAGCGCACCTGTTGAAAACCTTGAAAAACACCTATTTTCATTATCTATCCTGGGTAAAACACCCCCCCTCCATCCGGATTTACGGGGGAGGGGGGGGCTGGCTACGGGCCCGGCCCGAAGGCTGTAGGTTCGGTCCCTACACGCGGGAAGTTGTCTTTTATAGGCCACATTTATTTCTTCACGTTTATATCGCGGTACCCTTTTGCACGCTATGTGATCCTCGAGCTACCGAAACCACTGCAAATTCTGCTCTGTAGCGAGTACACTCTATCATGTGGTATAGGAGTGTGGACGCAAACCATCATTGCTATCACTAGACCAAACGTCGAGCTGTGGGAAGCCCAGCTGACGAGCTCAAGACTTGAAGACCAGCGACCTCTCGTGAACGGGGCCAAGCTGTCAGCTCGGGCCCACGGCATCCTGGACTAGGCACGCCGCCCACGTTGAACGGCTTTGCCGTCGGCTCGCTCCACTGAACAAAGACGCCGGACACCGCTCAATTTTCGTGTTATTGTTCTGTTTACATGGCTGCGTCGCTCGTGGTACACCCTCTGCTACTCCTGACGTGCGTGCAAGTGAGCCATTCGTGCTCGTACCTTCTGAAGACCACTGCGTCGAGATCACCGCAGTTGTAGTGCCGTATGAGGTCATCGGCTCCGTAACCAGAGCGTTGCGCGCCGCGCCGGATGCGCTCGTGCTGCCGCAGCGTTTGGTCCAGCGCGAACAGAACCTGCGTGGAAGAAAGCTCATCGTCATCAACTGTCTGTCTTGCCTTGTAAACGCGTCGCTTGCGAGTATATACGCCTATAGGCGTCCACTAAGACAGTACTCGGAACACATTCCTTTAGCGTGAGATGGAGGCAAACTATTGTTGATCCTTCCTTCATAGGAAACGGTCATCTGAGAGGGAAGTTAAATACAATACAATACAATACAATACAATACAATACAATACAATACAATACAATACTCCTCATTTTGCCATCATGTACCAACTGGCCCAGAAAACCACACTGATAGCCAAAACAGAACACATCAGCCCCCCCTGCCCTCACCCTTAGTAATTCACTTGTCGTGGAGCGCCCCCCCCCCCCCCCTTCCCCTACCGAAGTAAACAAAGAAAGCAAAAAATCCTGACGTCGCCCCTCTCGCAGAGTCTGGTACATGTACTACAATTTCCGTGGGAATGGGAACCAACCACACCGCTGCTTTTACCACGAAAAACATCCGGACGCCGCCCTCTAGGATTGGTTGCACGTAGAGCGGGCTGGTCGCGTTAACATTAGTCCCGCAGATTGCGCACCCGCGTTACCATTATCTCTTTCGTAAACACCCAGGGGGCAACGCTTCGCCAGCACAGAAACACGTGCAGGCACTGGGAACATGCGTTGAAAGCCGGCACCCAGCTCGTCTCCGAGCCGTTGGGACAGCCTAATGGATCTTGAGATTAATGAAGATTAAGTTAAACGACCTTCGCTCGACACTGCGCAGCCAGGAGAGGGAGAGAGAGGTCACGTGGTCCGATGATAGCACCAGCGATCAAATCGATACTCTCTCGAGGCTGCCCTGCGTGATCTGCTTGCGCGATAGCGATTTTATTCGCGCGTATCTCGGATAAGTCGAGAAGGCAAGGCGCATTACCGCGTCAAACGCTTCCGCGCATCACATTCGCAGAACTGCCCATTCACACGATTGTGTGCGCCATTGACGATCTAAACGGCTTTCCACTTTTAGGGCGTCCACCCGAATTTCATTTTCTAACTATATTTCCCTAGAAAGCAAACTCGAAATGTGCTGAACTTGTTAGGCTACTTCGAGAGACAGCTAAAAGGGGCGAAAAAAAGAAACATTTTGCACAGCTTTGGTCTTATGGTTTTCAGATACTATCTATAAGCGCCTAAAACATGGGGAGTTCAGTTCGGCGGGCAGGAATTATTATTTATTTTAAGCGGAAGACAGAGGCCTCAACAAACGCGAATATTGACCGTCGGCGTGGACGGCGTCAACGCAAGTGATGCAAAAAAATCATCATCACGTGATAGCATTACCGTATGACGTCATCATGACGTCACATATTGACAACTCCGCTATTTGACGTCATATAACGTGACGTCACGTGATGTCGACGTCTTCACACGCCACCGTCACTTGATCAAAAGAGGGGCCGATCTCGGAGTCAGTGCCAAACCAGGTGAGGTCCAGAAAGCTGGCAATGTCTCCGATCACTGAGGCAGAGCATAGCCAGGTTGTGTGCAGAAAGCTTTCTGAAGGAGGGAGGGGATCAATAAATCGACCGAAAAGAAATAACAAAAATGGCTTTCGCCTGCGAGTCATCTCAGGCGAACGCATAAAGGGCCTTGCCAGTTTTTCGTATGTTGTTGAGGAGACTGAAAGCGCGATAACGTAAACTTATTTCGTTGTTCTCTTCCGCTTCCGCTAAGGTGATTGGTCTGAATCTTTCGGGGCCTTGCCCTCTGATCTTGTTTGTCGCAGATGCAACGAAAGCCGTGAAAATTGCCTATTAAATCTTTTTTTTTTTCCGGAATAGCTAGATGGTGCCCCATTTCGTACGGAATAGAAGATTAAGAGGTAAATGGCTGCCCGCCGATTGTTATGGCGCGGTGTGCTCGTAGCAGTTGGTGAGAACGAAGAATTTATTTGCGCATAATTATATTTTGCGTGGTCGTATAATGGCCGTTGTTTTGATGTTTCTGTGGTAGCTTGCTGCAATGGTGGTAGCTTGCTGCAATGCCAAACCGTCATGCTATGTGCGTCGTAGCCGTCGTAGCGTACGCTTCTGGGCACCCTGTCGCGGTTAAACGAGATTTCGCGAAAGAAGAAAGTCACGAAACGCTTTTATGGCTTCCTTAAGCCACACAAGACAGTAATAAATTTGGCATGTTGTCATAGGTCAACTTTTAAACTTCTTTTCACAATTTGTCGGCACGCCCCTCGATAGTTTTCAATCTAGCAACAATGGCACTTTGTCGCCAACGTGTTGTTGCAGCCGTCGCGACGCGACAGCGCGACGGAGCTCACTTGTCGCTGTCGCTCGAAAATCGCGTGCATGCGGTTAGACCTTAAGTTGGGAACGCGGAGTTACGGCCACGCTAAGCACTCGCGCGTCGCAGAGCTACCTTTGGTACGGATGGAACGCTATGAGCGACGCCGACGCTGGGGGGTAAGGTCGCCACCTGGCAGTGTGTTAATGCGTCGACAAAATTGCACTTTTCCTATTCGAAACGCGCCGAATGGGACCGAAGCATAGAAAAACGCTCTGAAGAAACTAATTGTGGCTTTCACAGTTATGATGCATTACTTAACCTTTAGCAAGAGCACTGTGAGAGGACAGTGGTAGATATAAAAGGCGCGTTTGTAATGCCTACGGAGAATGTGACCGTGGCGCAGTGGATAGCGTGCCCGGCATCTCTTCGTGTGGACCAAAAGGTCGTAGTTCGACTCCGGGTGACGGAACTTTTTTTCTTTGTCTTCTGATGATGTGTATTTTTTCGACGTCATTTCCGTGACGGAAATACGTCACTGTCATCTTGGTGTACCCCGGCATAAAACACTTTCGTGTTAAAAAAAAACGCCAGCGTATTCATAATTATTTCTGGATGCTCACTGCACAAACCTGAGGTGATCAAAGCCCCACAACTGCGTATACCTCATAGTCTAATCGCGCTGTTGGCCACGTAAAATACCCAACTTAAAATTTAATTTCACGTGCAGGGCGACGCCTTTGTAGCACATTTTCTAAATTCCCATTCACGTCAAGTGACAATTTTGTGTTGGTAACGAATAATGGGACAGTACTGCAGTAGATTTATACTACTACGTACGCGGTGGCACTCAGCGTTTCATGACACTGTTAATTTGGCCTCACGCCACACAAAACTGAGAAATCATTCGCGTAATAGCCGCAGATGCTGCTTCCCACGAATCTAAAACGTAATCGTTTAAAGGCAATCAATCTGCGCACAGCTAAGGACTACCGCAATTTTTGTGAACGTTTCCGACGCAGGAAACAAACGCTTACATTTTGAAGCACCGATTGCACATGTGCATGGTTTGAGCGCCTTGGCCCTTCAGTTTTCTTTTTACTTTCAGTTGCATTCTTTTTACTTTCAGTTGTAGTCTCGTGAAAGACCCGAGACTACACAAAAAGACCGTTCTGTGAGGAACAATGATCTGTAGCCGGGCTACAGATCATTGTTTCACCGAAGACAGCTGCACTGTTGTGGGCGAATTGAAAGGCTTTGGCGAAGTAATGGGCCGTGTTTCGTCGCGCGCACGTGCAAACGGAGTATGCACTCCTTGATGGTAATCAATGAAAAAAAAAGAAAGACGCAAGGGCCTGCGCGACACGCACACGTCTTGAGCGGCACGGAAAAGAAAGTTCAGGCCCCCCCCCCCTCCTCCTCGCTCTCTCTCGCCGCTTTTTCTTCCTTTTTTGCCCTCGCTTTAAAAGCGTATCGATTATTCGCTTGAATTATTTCTAGGCTGATGCAGCAGCTACGCTGCGAAGAAAGCTCGCACGCACGGCTTCACCAACCCGGAAAAAAAAAGGGGGGGGGGGGGGGCGGAGCGTTTCAGATGGGACAAATGCGCCACCATCCTGGCCGAATCTTCGTTGCTTTTCTTTTTTTAACGCAGCCGATTTGAATGCGTGCCGTATAGCCTTTTAATTGTCTTTCGTCTTTTCCCTTAATTACATGAAAAATTCGTGAACGCGGGTTGTTACTGGAGCCAAAGTTTCGACAAGCGAGCTTGTCTTTTTCGAGGCTGCAACAAAGAAGACAAGTCCACTCGTCGAAACGTCGGCTCCAGCGACATTTTCACCTCCAACAAATTTTTCATCTCTTCCAAGCTTCAGTGTTCCCCTGAACTTCTGCCTTATTTGGATCTCTTAATTACATGTATGTTACGATTAGCACCTTTGTTTCTTGTTTTTTAAATCTTTAATTGCATTTAATTGCCCATGTTTACTGTGGTAATCTTTATACTATCTTACCTTCACATCATTTATCTTCATGTACATCTGTCTCGTCACATCTCTTCTATAAAATGAAGCCACCGCGGTGGCCTAATGGTTACGGTGCTCAGCTGCTGACTTCAATGCCGTTGTTTCAATTCCGGCACCGGCGGTCGCATTCCGATGCAGGTGGTATGCTAGATGCTCCGTGTGCTGTGCGATATCTGCGCACGTTACAGAACTCCGGTTTGTCGATAAAAATTTACACCATCTTCTCCCAAAGGGAACCCTGATGGGATGCGAAGCAGCAGCGTTGCGCATGGGAGCGGTGGAGAGGGTGAAGCGAGAGAGAGGTGACACGTACAGACATGTTTTAACGCGTACGTTAGGCGCGCGCCAGGCGACAACTGCGGGCGCTGCGGCGAGCGCGCGGCAGGCGAGGGAGAGAGTGACGTCAGCGCGCACTGCGAGGGGCGCGTGACGTCAACACGCAGCTGCGGCGTGACCTACTTGGCACCACTCGTACACCTGCGGCGGAGCGTTGCGCGTTCGTACGGACGCACGGACGGAGGGACAGCGTTACACAGCCTAGTCAAAGAGCTGCTTCGCATCTAATATCCGTAGCCCTCCACTACGGTGCCTCATAGACTGAGTTGCTTTGGGACGCTTAAACCCCATAGGCTTTCGAAGCAACGTCGAGCGGCGCCACTGCTGTTGTCGTAACTGGGAATATCCACGGCGCGTCTCCTCTCACCGCAACACTGCCGTCCCCCGCTACCGCGCACGCGCAAAGATCTCGGATTGCATTTGTGGAGCGTCACAATCTAACTGTTGCTGACTGGCGGTGTTGCAGGCCTAATGAGGAGCGCATGCGCGCACGTGTCCTTGCCGCCGCCGCTGTCAAATGCGGTGACAAAATAAAAAGATTTATTAATGCTAATGAATTAATAAATAGTTTCCATATATATGGGGAGGCAGCGTCCTTGCTTCAAACGTCGCACATGGCCGAGTTTTATTTATTTATTTATTTATTTATTTATTTATTTATTTATTTATTTATTTATTTATTTAGTAGTACACTGAAGGTCCCGAAGGTATTACAGAGGGGAGTGGTATATGTGACAATACATAGACTGACAAATACATTTGAGTAAAACGACGATACAAAAGAAGTAGTTCATTATGCAATAATAGCTATAGCCCGGTATTACAGCATTGCAGCAATGCATGTGAGAGCAAGGAATACCGTTGCTTACGGTACAGTGTTTTTTTTAAATTATTTATTCACAGGATAACCTACCTTGCCCCGAAGGCGTTATCTCAGGGGAAGCAGCTTTAGTACCACGTGCGACATGTCTTACTGTGGTAAGCAACAAAAAAAATATATGTATAAAACAAGGTTAACATCAAGGTGAACACGGTGGAAAAGACAATAGGTTAACATTTTCGTATATAGGCAACAGGACGCTCAAACGAAACAAGGATAATTATGCATGTGAACACGGTGGAAAGGACAATAGGTTAACATTTTCATATATAGGCAACAGGACGCTCAAACGAAACAAGGATAATTATGCATTATTGTAAGCACAATCGGGGACGAAAATCACGATTATCGGTTACGGAAACGTATAGTCTTCCGGTAACAAATTCCCAGTCTCGTACATCCTGTCGTTAGCTATAAGTACGCGAAAACAAACGGTGTCTTGAATGTAGATGATTGATCCGGGAAGGCCATTCCAGTCCTTAGAAGTGCGTGCAATGAAGGAGCGCGCGTTGGTTATTGTACGGCACGGCGCGTTGCCGACCTTGTTGACACGATCGATTCGCGATGTGCAGTGGCGTATAGACGCGCTACAACTTTCCGAGAACCGTCTTGCGAGAAATAATCGACCACCTTGTCTCGTTGAGAACGATCGAGCCGTCACGAATTCGAAGCAATCACCCGCCGGCGCCCGACCGTTTAATAAACATTCCGAACTTTTCCGCGAGTATTGCGCGGTCGTACATCAGGGGAGAAAGCGGGGCGGTTATTATTGTTGGAAGCGCTCGCGAATGTTTATGCAGAGAACCTGGGCGCTTTCGAATTGCGAACTTCCGAAGACGGCGGTTCGTCAGAGTTTAAGACGGCGCTATTTATCGAGCTGCGGCACAGGAATAGTACGTCTCCCATAAACCTTTCAGAATGGTTCCTTTTCAGGCCTTTCTGAATGTGAAGGTTGGGGCGAAAGAGGGCAATATGTTTACGTAGTAAATTACGCTGCATAGGAAGCACTGAAGAAGCGTTATAAGAGGAAACTAATGCCAAAACCATACGCTTGGCTGCCGTTATATAAACATAGAGAGAGAGGGAGATAAAGAGTAAAAAGAAATTAGTTCTGCGCCGTGAAAAGCCTCCGGAAAGCGAAGCTGTAATAATGATAACTTTCAGTACAAAAAGTCATCATCGTCATTTTTTTTTATTTTTAGAAAAACATCATCATCATCATTTTGTTTTATTTATATCTTTATTCACTCCGCCCCCTCTGTTCACGTGTCCTGCGTGACGCCTACTAGTACTACTGCCACTAACTACTACTACTACTACACCTACTATTACTACTACTACTACTACTCTTACTACTACACCTACTACTACTACTACTACACCTACAACTACTACTATTACTAACTACTGCTACTAACTACTACAACTAATACTATAGCTGTTACTGCTACTACAACTACTACTACTACTACTAACTACTGCTACTAACTACTACAACTACAACTAATACTATAGCTGTTACTACTACTACTACTACTACTACTACTACTACTACTACTACTACTACTACCACTACTACTACCACCACTACTACTACTACTACCACCACTACTACTACTACTACTACTACTACTACTACTACTACTACTACGATGACGACGACGACGGCACAGGGTAGACTAAGACGGCTCCGCTTTAAAAAAAAAGGGGTGGGGGGACCGGACCAGCATCGAGTGAAGAAGTGAAGCAAGCACTGTCTGTCCCTCAGCCGGGCAAAATTAATTTGGAAAACTTTACATCGTTAGCAAGTTCGCACGCTGTGAATAGCAACCTGCCTGCGTGCCCTTGGTGTATACCCTATGTAGTCACACCAAAATGCGCAGATCTTTTGCCGAGCGACGAGAGATGGTGAACTAGCGCCCGAAAACAGCCGCGCTTTCAGCCGTAGTATCTGCGGGACTAAGCGGTTCTGCTGAAGGAATGCACCATTACTCAATCGGGTAAGGACTTTCTGTATTATATACAGCGCTGGCGTGCGCGCTATTTACGCGAAGAGAGCTATTTCTCCGTTTAGGTTCTCGTCCGACGTGTTAGGAGACGATGAACGGTTTCTTTGATCGCGTTCGTGCTACATTGTGGTAAAAAGAAACTTTTTTGTATGAAAGGAAAGCCTGAAGAAAACCCTTCCGCGTGCGTGTTCTCGACGCCTAGCTCACCCATTCGCTATAACGCATTCACCCTGTGACGAATTTACAGTGGTGTAAAAAACGGGACCTAGACGTCGTCAACAGCGAAGCGTATATCTCGAAAACATTTTGCACCTTTCAGGGCTTATCGTGGACTAGAACAACAACGTTTGAATTGAACCTACCGAACGCAAGACTATCTTTTTTTTCGGTTTTTTAACTTTTTTTGGTTTTGTATCGATAACCGAAGGAAAAAAATTACGCTCAGCTTCAACTGACTTTACGTCACGATAATTGATGAGAACAGCGGGAGTGGTGGCATCCGCGCGCCTTTTCTCTGCTTTCGCCAACGCTTGGCGTGCCCTTCCTCCTCTCCTATTAGCACCACTTGTGCTCGAACGCGTGCTACCATTGGTCGACTACCTTTCACCGGCACAGCCAAGGGCGCTCCCACTCTCTCCTCCTCTCCACATGCTCCGCTTCGCCTTTGCTCTCTTCCCCTCTACTGAACTTCACCCCCTCCACGTCGATACCCTTATGTTCCAGGCTCAGCCAAGGCCACCTAAAAACTACGTCTCAAATCGCTATAATAGGCTTCCCTCTCGCCCACTTAGCTAAGTTTACCCGTGCTCTCCCTCTCGTCGGGCTTCACTCTCGCAGCTGGCCTAGAAAGTGCGGACGACAGATCCCCAGGGATTTACCTCGGCTTTAAGCAGCTCCGCTGTTAAAAGGGGCAGTCATTACCAGGAATAGCGATAACGACTCTGTTTATCGTTATCAAAATAAGAGAGGGAGAGGGGGTGCATGGTTTGCACAAGACTTACGTGGCGCTGCAGTTCTTCGCCTCTGGAAAAACATTCTTATCACGGCTGCGGTGACACGTACAGATGACCACAGATTTATACGGAACGCAGGGCAGGCAGGCGTTGGCCAGCGGAGCGCGCCGATGGAAAAAAATAATGCCATGATCGGCGCGTGTGCGGTGTCCCTCGCGCCAAAAGGTGTTTCTTAACTCTAAGCCAGCGCTATTCAGAGTCTTGCACCATAACTAAACCACCCAGTCAGGATAGTGATGTCGAGGAGATAAATGGTGCGAGACAGAACAAACGATAAAAGGTGACTAAGCACTCAAACTCGCACGCACGAGCACGCATGTTCCAATTCACGCGCGCACGCGACGTGTCCCGAACACCATCCGCCCAGCCCTCCTGTGACACCGCTAAGATGGACTTAACGCAAGCCGCTCGGCGCAAGGTAAAGCCAGTCCAGATACAATGGAGTGATTGCTTGCTTGCTAGGGAGACCACGCACGCGCAGAAGACCATGGCTGTATTGTGGCGCCGGCGTGTTCCACCGGCGACTGGACGCCTGTCCAGCGTTCCGAATTATTTCGTGAGCACCCGCACGTTCATATACTGCATACCTAGGATTGTGCGTCGCCCTTGCTAATTGTCCGTCACGATGCACAAGGTGAGCCCATTTGCCACATTAATTAAACAATAAATTAGTTTACAATGATAAATTGAACTCTGGAAACTCTAGTGTCGTTAGTTTCACCACCATAGGTTCACTACCATAGTTTTGCTGCGCAAGCACGTAAGTGCTGAAAGAAAAGCTACACAGTGAAGTAAACGCCTGACCACACGTACGCGTTGCAGCGCGTCAGCGCGTGGCGTGTAGACTCGGCGCCTCTCCCTACGAAGGAGGAGGCCAGCGGCTACACAAAACTGCGCGCCCTCTCTCTCCAAAGGGAGGTGGCGCGACGACAAACTACAAGGCACGCGCTGGCGCGCTGCAACGCGTACGTGTGGTCAGGCCTTAGGTCGGCAAGCTACCATGGCGGGTGACGCACGAGTCGTCCGCGATTTGTAATATATTGAAGTCTCCAACGCATCGCTGAAAACTGTGTTCATAATCCTTCTACTTTAATACCACTGCAACGTGAAGATCTCTCAAATCTATTAATCGTGGCGTCTGCCAAGTGAGCCCATTATTCATCCTAATCTAGTCACCTTATCTAATCTTCCACTCAGCTGCTTCTCTTTCTCTCGGCATGCGCCAAGCATTTAAAGAGAGAACCGTCTCTTTATTCTATACCAGCGCTCAACCGCTATTTTCCTCTTAATGCTAAGTCCAAAGTGAACGTGAGGCCGCGTGAGAACCCGGAATTTCATCTTCGATCCACAGCCTTTCTGCGTTTTTTTTTTCCCCTCGTCAAGTGCTGCGTTTATCTTGGTTCTGTTCTGCCTGCCGTCGCACGGTATAGCATTGCAAGCTGCGTTGCCGAATCTCGGGTCGAATATAATAGCGATCCATTATATTTTATGTTATGTTCATGTCTACGTCCCAGACGCAGCCGTTATTGCTGGGATCAGCCATTCGGCGCAGCTGCCAAAATAAAGGGGAAAAAAAGTAAATTTCACGTTCGTCTTATAGTAACGTACCACGCCAGTTCTTTAGATTTGTTTCTTTCTCCCTTCCCGCGTCGATTGGCTGATCACCATGATATAACAGCGGCGTGGTGGCATGTGGGTAACGCGCGGGCAAAAAGACTGGCAGAGTGGAAAATTGGACTCTGCAAAATTCAAAATTTGGTGGATTCCCATATGTGACAGCAAGGTAGAAAGGTGGGCGTTGGAATCGTTGGAATCGTTGGAAATATGGGTAAGCTGTGTGTTGGAATCGATGCATGCTTGAAAAACCCAGCCTGAAGACGACGGAGAACACACAGAAGGAGGAGGACACAGGACAAATGCTGTCTAACAACTGACTCTTTACGTAACAAGGGTGAACATACGAAGAAAAAAATCACCACCATCACCATACGTGCGTTGGATTTTAGGTCATCTGTCAGCTCATTGCATGCAGGTCTTGTGGGTGTAATGTTTTTTTCAATAACACTGTCGTTATCTTGAAGCACAAGCAAAGAAGTGCTCCGGTACTCGCTCAAGCCTTCTTAATCAAAATTATGTGGGATGATTGTATATTTGAACCTTCCGTTTGTTTGCTAAATTGCGAGGTACGCGTGCTTAGCAATTTCTTCCACGTGACATAGAATCCTGCGCACGCATGGTGCTTTTTTTTCTTTTTTTTTTTTCGTATGTTCACCCTTCTTAAGTAAAGTTAAGCACAGCGCTTGTCCTGTGTCCTTCTTCTGTGGGTCCTCCGCCGTCTTCGCGCTAGATTTTTCAATTATGTGACATTCGCGGTGTTAAACGAGACTTATATTTACGCGGATGTTAAGGCTTTTCACTCGTAACGCCAATCATAAAAACACATCTGATGCATGGTAATAAACAAAGACACGGTCTTCGAGATATGTATACACACCTCCGTTAAGCGATGGTCTCGTTCTGGCAGACTTGCTGCTTTCAGGTATGGTATGCGAAGGATTATTGCTCAGCTGCCAGCTCGTAAAAAAAGATCATGTGCTACGTTACGCAAAAAGGCACAAAAAGTGGTTCCACACTTGCCGTCATGGCTACTGGCGGCGCTGACTAACACTCCCAGGTTTAAGTGCGCATATATACCCCATAAAGTGGACGGGGGATGACCGCCGCTGTAGCTCAGTTTGTAGATCACCGGACACGTTATTCGAAGGTCGCAAGTTCGGTCCCTGCCAGCGGCAAGTTATCTTTCCGTCCACTTTACTTTCTTCACATTTACATCATAATGACTACTAATAACATCCGCTATACTTTCCTTGGATTTCTTGTCTGTTAGTTCTAATTAATGCTCCGTTATTATGGCACGTAAGACCTTTTGTTTTGATTTGGCGATAATTTTAGAACGCCATTTTATGCCCTGTTCTCTGTAGCCTGCTGCTTCAATTAGCTGCCGTAGAAGCTTGGCACTTAAGTTGGCACACTGCTAAGCACCAGGGCGCGGGTTCGATTTCCGACCACGGCGGCCACACTTCGATGGGGGGCGAAATGCAATGAGCACCCATGTGCTTTGATTAGCAAGAACGTTGAAGAACCCCAGGCGGTCGAGATTAACCCTGGAGTCCACCACTATACGTCTTGCCTGATAAGCGTACGGTGGGTTTGGCACGTAAGACCGCAAAGAGTAATTATTGCATAATTGAAATACCAGCATGAAAACGACAGAAATACAGAAAAAGAACATAGGACGAGCGCTGTACGAGGCACAGGACGAGGATACAGGGAGCAGCGCTCGTCCTGTGTCCTTTTTCAGCGTGTTTACGTCGTTTTCGCGCTGGTATTTCCAAGTATGCGTCGATACCAACTCGCCCACTTTTCTACCAGGCCCGTAGCCAGGGGGGGGGGGGGGGGGCAGCCCCCCCCTCCCCGAACCCCAGTTCGGGTGGAGGGGGGGTGTTTTATACCGATAATAAATTTTGAAAATACGGGTTTTTCATGCCCTTCAACAGGTGCCCCCCCCCCCCCCCCAAAAAAAAAAAAAAAAAAAAAAAAAAAAAAAAAAAAAAAAAAAAAAAACAATTCTGACTCGGGCCTGCTTCCTACCTTGCTTAATTATTATTATTACGTTTCAATTTTTAATATACTGCTGCAGAACCTACCACCAGCGTGTAACACCTCGTTTTTTTGTCGTGTATTTTTGCCGTAGTAAGGGGGTGGTCACCTATAGTCAAGCTACTCATCGTAGTAGATTTCTGTGACAGCTACGTTCTTTCATTGTTCAATGAAAGATAAATATATTTAATTGAATTGAACGACAGACTGCACCACACAGAGAAAGAGAGGGAGAAAACGCGAGGATATCTGCAAAATTGCGATCTTTATCGCGATCTTCCTACGTTTTGATTATTTTCGTTTCCCGGGGCCTTTGTTGGTGTCATCACTCTGGTCTTGCTCGTGGCCCTGCTTCCAAAAGTTAGGAGGCGATGAAAGGGAGAGACCTATAGGCGGTTCTTCGGGCGTCGAACTGCGCGGTTTCGCGAGCGGTTTCAGAGGCGTCGTGTCCTCGCCTGGCGTCGTGACTCGCGGCTCATTTGTCAAGCAGCGGCGGCGCCCTCCTCCGGACAGCCTCTCCGGTCGCCCGCAAGTGCACGCACACGCCCTGTGCATGCATGCATCGCGACGCCTCGTCAAGGCGACACGTGCTCTGAAAGCGGTCGCACATGCATCATTCCGCCAGAGGGCGACTGTCGCGTGCCCTTGCTGTACACATGTGCACCGACTGCTTCGCTCGGCCGTGTCTCATCTTAGTCACCCGAAGCAGGCTTGCAGCACGCTTTGAAAATTGGTGTCGGTAGATGAATTCAACTGAGGGGAAAACAGCGCAAAAACGGGACGAACAAAGAATGACCACACAACACAAGCGCTGACGAACAACTGTGTGTAAGTTTATTACACCGGAAAATATATAGCTTAGAAACATAATTAAAAGAAACAAAACTAAAACCATCACGTGCGCATAATGATGAATGATGAATCTGCCACAAGTCGAAATGTCCCAATCTATCAGCTCAAAAAGATAATCTCTTTTTCGAGGAGGGCGAGGGAAGGCTCACTGACACACATGTTCCCTTTCTTCTTTATATGGAAGGCTTCGTTGATTTCACGCTCGATCCTGTGAACTCAACTGCGCTGTAGCACTCCATTGGGTTCTGCCGAACCCTGAGTGTACTGGTCGCGACATACTCACACACGTGTACGCAGAACCGCCAGTTATGAAGACGAAGGCCTTAGGTGCCTCACCAAACGGGAAATTTGACCGTCGCTGGCGACCGTCCTGCGGCGTCGGGGACGAGTGATGCAAAAAATCATCATCACGTGACGACGTCACCATATGATGTCATCATGACGTCATAAATTCTGACGTGACGTCATCTGACGTAACGCTACACGACGCCGTTGAAGCGCCCTCCTTAGGGCGGTGAACCAAACCGGAGAGCGCGCAACCTGACGAGAAGATAATGTAGACTGGGCTTGGCAGTGGCACGTGAAGCCACGGCTCGTGTTCCCTGCTCGCCTTCCCCTAGTTACCTAAGAGGGGGGGGGGGGGGGGGGCAAAATCTACCCCATTGGCTTAGTAGAGTGGGGGTGGGGGGGGACGCTGCGATGAACCTTCGCCCTCCCTGCGCACGCCTTATGAATAGCCATCTAAAACTGGTCGCGATAGATAAAGAACTGCTGTTCACATTCAAAGAACGAAGCCAGGAGGAAGGGCGACATCTATCGATTCCGATTACAATACATCTCTAGTAAAAACGCAACAGAACATTTTTTTTTAACACGCAACCTGAAAGGCGCGCGTCCCTTCAAACTGTACCATACATCGCTGGCCTCGCATTTCTTCGAACTTAAATTCACGCCGACTTGCACAATGAGGCTTGCATGCATTGTTCACGCTTAAGATCAAATAAAGAAAACGATTATCGTTTCGCACTTTAATCGCCTGAACTGCGACATTTAGCCTTTGTGGTCACTCGAGCACGAAATCGACCTCCAGATATCTTCCTCTCCGTCGGTCGGTCGTCTCATTTTCCGCGCCTGATGGCATGGACTGCATGTGCTACTACGTGCCAGTTGAAGCGGTGTCGCATTGTCTGCTGATTGTAAGAAGCTTGAAAACGGTTCCATATACAATACGAGTGTGCATTTTTAAAAATCTCATTGAGTGCGGTATTACCGAGGAAACGGCGATGGAAGAATAAAGAAGTGGTGGGGCGCTTCGTAATTCTGTTTTTTTTTCGGCCTCTACGCGCTCCGCAGCGCGCGGCTTTAGACGGCTCGGCCACGGAGCGTACGTCCTTCCGCACGCTAACGTCGAGCTATTCATATACGCCATTTATCGCTGGCGTTACGCACAGCTCTGATGATTTCTGCGTGTTCTATGCATTACTAGCGAGATGGCGCGAAGGGTGCGCTTTAAAGGTGTGTCGCTCCGCTCGTTTCGATGCGAGCGCTCCTCTACCACCTGTACTTTACCCTACGGGGCGTGGTCGCCCGTGCGCGCGAGCTTATCTCGTGATGGGGCAGTTTGTAGATCTTGTGCTTTCACAGGAAAGTTTGTGTTGAAGTTACAGAGCGCTCGAAGGTCACTTCGCTCGCTGCGGCGGCCGCGTTTGCGAAAGGAGCGCGCTGCTCAAACACAAAGAAATAACAACTGTGACATTTGTTAGTTCGCGCTCGTCCTGTGTATACTTGTGGATTCATTTCGTTTGTCTTCCTTTGTGTGTGAGCAGCACGCTTTAAATGGCCCCTAAACAACCTATAAGATACGAAAAATGAGCGCTGTATTCTCTCCCGGCGTTTGCCGTCTTTGCGGCACAATTCGTAACGCCAGCAGTTTGTTCACGTGACGTCTTGATGAAAGAAGCTCTTTATTGGTCGATATACGAGAGTATATGTTGTGAATTGTCTCCTACCCAGCTTTGCCATGCAGTCTCATTTCCGTTCTGCCTTGTCTCGCATGACTATCGCGCGCGATAAACTGATTTCACTTGCTTTTATGTGTTTACGACTGCACAAGCGACGATAGCAGCGCGTACTCAATAAGAACGAAATCCTGACTGGCTCAACACTTAGTGCGTACATTCCACGTGTTTTATGAATAAAAAAAGTCAGTTTCACCGCAAGGGTGAAGCAATGAATGCGATAGTAACAAATTGTAATGTTATACGAAGTGAGGCTGGCAGCTAACTCCTTTGGATCCGATCTCACGCAACTCTACAAAACGCTGGTTTAAGAGAATACCGGCCGCTCTAGGGACACTCTTCACACGTTCTCTTCGCGTCGAGAGCGCAGCACGTAGAAGGGTATACGAGCCGCCCGCTGACTGCTGCCGAGATAGCGAGATAACGCGCGCGCCAGCGACGACCGCGCTCGTAAAATCAAAGGTCGCAGTTGCTGGTCGAGGGACCCCCCTCCCCCCATCGCGTCTTTTCACCGCTTCAGCCGCGTTCGTCGACCCCGCTCGCGCGCTATTACCCGCGGGTAGAAAGTACGATGCGCTGGGGGGATCTTTGGGCTTTATACGCGACATGACGGCGACGGCAAAAGCCCGTCGATACTGTCCATGTAATTGCTATCGCAATAATAAGCGGCGAGGAGGAGATAGCGCTTGTAAGCGTAGTGAAGCCGAGAAAAAAACCAGTTTCTCGCCTTTGAAGTCGGTGTGGTTTAGGTGCCATTTAAGAGTCAAGCTGTGAACCTTGCCAGTTCGCGCTCGTTCTGCGTGTGTTCTTTTCGTGCATCCTTTGCGCGTGAGCAGCGCGCTGCACGTTTCGAGCTGCTTGCCGTTCTTCACGTGTCATTCCAATTTAATTGTTGCTATCGCATTCATTTCTTCGCCCTTGCAGCGAAACTGTGGCTTTTTGGTTAGAGTTGATAAACAATCAGCATCGTCAAATGATGTAACCCTCTCTGTAACGCAAACAATGGGTCCTAAGGTTCTTTTCTTACTATTAATCCTCGAATAGTTCACATTCAAGTTGAGAAGGGAAAGACGTAATATAATTATCCGATAAAAAGTGTCAGAAGACCAGCGGGGATGATCTGAGCCGAAAATCTCAAGATT
This sequence comes from Rhipicephalus appendiculatus, assembly GCA_030522465.1. NCBI lineage: Eukaryota > Metazoa > Arthropoda > Arachnida > Ixodida > Ixodidae > Rhipicephalus > Rhipicephalus appendiculatus. Next base: position 123,087 of record JALIZH010015002.1, read on the forward strand.
GGATAAATGACAGAGTGGAAAGTGGGGGTGAAAATAAAACTGTGCGGATGAACCATAGTACCTCGTGCAAAAAAAAAAAAAAAAAAAGAAAAGAAAAGAAAAAAAATGAACGCGGCTGTCAGGCGTTGACAGTAACGTTGACGTGTCCCTATCATTGCATTTCTTCTTTCACGAGCGCGCGCCCGTCTCCACGGAATAGGATTGGACGCCGAAAAAGAATACTTTATTCCTCACGGATTGAGGAAACGTACGGGGGAGTAAAATCGGCCCAGAGGGTGTCGAGGGTCCCTTTTCGAGTCCGTGCGTGGCTTTCGCCCCCCCGCCCCCCGACGAAGGAGCCGATGCGTCACACGGGTCGAGATGCAATGAATGCAGCCAGCGCACCGCATCCGGAGATTCGGAGAAAGCATTCCGGAAAAAAAGAAAAAGAAAAAAAGACCTTCATCCAGCCGCGATCGTGAATTCCTCCTGGCCACACCGCTATAAGGAAACGCAAACCGCCTTTTTTTTTCTTTTTTTTTTCCCCATGGTCGCGGGCATTCGATCTTCGGCCGGCCACGATGGACGGTGACGTCGGCTCCGGCGGGCAACAAGCGACGCGAGACCCAGTCCGCATCCGGGTACCGCTTTTGTCTCCGTTCTACTGAATGTTACCCTCGCGAGCTCGCTTTGTACTGGGTAACGTGGACGTTTAATCAGCATATGTATACTAAAGAGAAAAACGATTTTTCTCGTATTATAATAATCATTGTTGGGGTACGTTTCACGTCCCAAAACCCCGATAAAATTATTAGGGACGCCGTAGTGGAGCTGCGGAAATTTTCGACCATCTGGGGTTCTTTAACGTGCACGGTTACGTGCACGTTGCAGCAATACAGTGAACTTGGCGAAAGCGGCTCAGCGCATGGGTGCCTGTTTGCCAGTAGTCGCGACGTACCAAGCTATGTATCCCGATATGTCATTTCGGTGTTGCATATCACGACGCTGCACGCGCCTATGAAAGGTCGTGTAAGAAATTCAGGCTCGCGTATCATATTAAGGCGAAATCCTTAGATGCCCCTCATCAAAAGTGGCTAGCGTACAGACTGGGGTTCTTTTTCTTTTAATAAATTTGTTCTTTCTGTGCCCGTCGGCGTCGACACGAGTGATACAAAAGATAATCATCCTTTGAGTGTTGAAATCGCGTGCAACACGTTATCAAAGAACATCAAAGAACTTATACATGCGTGTATATAGACCTGTGTATATATACTTCTGTATCGGGTATGGAAATGTATATAAGCATAATCCACATTTTCAGTCGTAGGTAAAGATATTTATTTGTGCACTTATAAATATGTATGCATACATACTGTCTGGTCTTTATTGTTTTGTATTTTGTCTAGCGTATTATTTTGTTTTAAGTGTGTTGCGCTTGTTCTTTATATTTCTGCAATGTGCTGCTGTCATCCGTAAAAGGGGGCAGGACGCCTGCCAAGCTGCATTAGCTTTTAGTCCTGTCTCCTCTTTTTCAGTGTGAAAATAAAATAGAATTGATTGATTGATTGATTGATTGATTGATTGATTGATTGATTGATTGATTGATTGATTGATTGATTGATTGATTGATTGATTGATTGATCATGTGATGACGTCATCATGGCGTCAACGGTCGCCCAGTTTGTGATGTCATTGCGTCATCGCGACACATTACGGGACGTTACATGATCACCACCATACGTCGTTGCTCGATCAAAGCTGTGTCGATCACGGGTGCCCTGCAAAACTAAGTTGGGTTCGGGAAGCTTACAATTGCTCGGATCTCAGAGGCAGTGCAAAAACTTCGTTGTGCACGGTAAAGTTTCGGGCCGGATCAGTGAAATAGACTGAGCAGAAAAGAAAAAAAAATGGCTTTCGCCGTGCACAAACATGCGCTTCATATTTTATGCGTAATCTTGTGCAATGTTTTTCGTTTCTATGATTCGTATAAACCTATGACTTTTTATGCTCCCCTTACGCAATGCCCTTTTGGGCCTGTAACATATTTCGAATAAATAAATAAATAAATAAATAAATAAATAAATAAATAAATAAATAATGCAAAAAGGAGCGTGTGACACTTTCCACTCGAGGAAGGTACCCGTCACACAGGCGGGACTCGGTTTTAATCAGTGCGACTAGTAGGGCGGAAAATATGGTAAGCGGCGACAGAGAAGACGAAGCGGCGCCGCGTCTCCCCCGCAGTGTTCGGGCTGTCTCGTGGTGGCGGTGCAATCTCTCAAGTGCGCGGCTGAAGAGAACCGGATGAAAAAAAAAAAGAATTCGAGGATAGGAAATTGAGCTCAGTCACGGCGGTTGGAGAGGTGCCAACGGATGAAGAAAAAAAAAATGAATGCGGCCACGGAGAATGAACTCCAGCACGTGCCGGTCAGCATCTGCCGAAAGGAGGAACATATATTTCGTTTGCTTTCAAAGAGCCCACGGCAGCCCCTCTTTTTTGTATGTGTGCGCATGCGCGAAATTCGGGGCATCACGAAGTTGCTAACTTTTGAAAGATTGAGCATGGAACAGGGTCTCCTTTTAGCCTTCCTACGTAGGCTAACGGCTTTTCCGAGTCTGCGCAGAGTCTTGTTTGATTATTTACCGATCGCACCTTCTTCTCCGGCTTCTTCGTTGGCTTCGAGAACTTATAATATAGGCCGATGGCGCTGTGCCACTTTTTCTTCGCTACTGCCCCATTTCTTATTCGCCGGGAGTTCGATTTTCATTACGGCCCATATAGCTCTCACCGAAGCGTGACGGGCTGAGATCGATACGGGAAATCGCGAAACGATTTCTGACCGAATCAATCAGCGAAGTCTATCAGCATCGCGAGGCCGTTACTGGACGTCATACGGGTGAAAACTGTTGCTTCTGTCCTTTGAGCTGGTTCATGACTTAACTATAGCTGCACTGACGGTCGGGGTATGTGCGATGGCTCATCGTGAAAGGCTTGTTCGGCGTTGGCGCAAGAAGAAACGCGAGATATTAAATAAAAAAGAACATCTATGAGCTGGAGTGCTAGGTTCGGCGCCTATTTTATGCAGGCTTAGACGATCAATATCAACTCTGAGCTCACAGCTATCCTGTCTCTTCCTCTTTCCTACTTCTTAGCCATTGGATCGTGCAGTCGTGTGGTATGTACGACGTTCTATACGTTGTCGCGAACTATTAGACTTTTCTTGTGATGACATCAGCGAGAATTCACGATAAATTTCGCTACGGTACGGCCGCCACAAGTTAGTCGACAGTGATGGTACTTAGCGTGGCGACGAATAACATCCGTGTGCGGTGGGGCGTATACTGTGTGTGTTCCATTTATTACAAACCAACTTATTCCTAATAAAGGATTGTGCAGTAGCAGTTGGCTTGAAGACGTGCACTCCCAACTTCCTCCTAATTTTTTTTTCTTCAGTCAGTTGTATCCGCCCCCTACCCGCCCCCCTCCATCTGAAAGCTGTCTGTAGCCAACGTGGTTTTACACTGCCTCTGAGATAAGAGGCATTGGAAGCTTCTTCACCGGTATGCAGTGACTCGGTGACCGACCCACCTTTGACCAAGCGAAGGTGTCATTTTATGACGTCATCATGCGCTACGTGACGTCGTAATGACGACGTCACAAGTTCTGGCGACCTGTGACGTCATAATCTGATGATGATTTTGTTTTTGCATCAGTTGTGTTGACGCCGCCAACTTTTCGCGTTTGATGAGGAATCTAAGACTTTCGCCTTAAAATATACGCTATCACATTCGCTCAGCGTGTCGGACCCAATATTTCTAGAACTTGGTTCTAGAAGCGTTTGTCGGGCCTAAGTGCAGCGGAAAAAGCTGCGAGGGCTACAAACTCATCATGGCACCGGCAAAACCGGCTGCGCGCATGTGATTTGGTGGTGTTCCGGCCGCCTGCAGCGAAATATAAATGCGTGTAAGTGCAAACGGAAGATTTTTTTTTCCTGTGCTCTGACTTCTGGGGATTCGGCGCCTCTTTGCCGGATATGAGCGGGCTACGGCCATCAGCTGGCCGAATGAGAGAAACGGCCCCTTCGGCTTCGCGCCATTCACCGCGCGCTTTCTTGCAACACCGGAAGCATCCTGCAAAGTGCTGTGGCTTTGATGTTGTGCTGCTACTTCGCTGTGTCATGTTGTCCCTATTGTTCTCAGAACATTTGAAAGGTTGGCCAAGAAGAGGACATCATTACCAAATGCAGTATCGGAGGTTTCTACGAGAGCTAAATTACAAAAAAAAAACAACAACAACAAGAACAAATGTAATGGGGAGGGAGGGGACCGTATCAGTGATATTCCGTCTTTCGAAATTCCTTTAAAGTAGGAATTCAGGGGATTTCGTGGCCATTAAATCATAGAAAGGGATACATAATTGTTTTTTTAATTGACTCGAATTACTCTACATCACTCGGATCATACAAATAGCTGTTAGACAAAAAAATTGTGAATACCCTTTTAACCCCACAACTCTATGGCTTCCCAATGATGCGTCCGATATTTGTCCAGTAGATCTAACTCGACGGCCGCATCATCAGGGGATTCGTCCTCTTGAGGGTTTTAGCAGATTTATTTATTGTAGCACTGTGAGGCAGTGTGAGCCTTAGCCGGTGTCGTCGAGGGCCACGACTGCACGTGTTAAACACAATATTAAGCCTTCGGCGTCGCGTGCTACATGTCTTAGAGTCAGCGCTTGTACTGTGCGGATAAACGCATGCGCAAGTCTAGGCGTGCGTGAATACACAATGAAGTAAATCGAGACGACGGTGCTTATTTTCTCGCATATCGGGGATGTCATGTGAAGCTCGAAGATTTGGCTCCCATCCGCGATAGTATTATTCTTTATATATATCTAAAAAATTGAAATACAAAACATATTGTCAACGTATAGGATTTTTTTTTATTGTTATTAAGGTGTGAAAACATGGAAAGGAGAGCTACGTCGGAGCGCGGCTATTCCAGCTTAGTGAAATTAATATAGAATCAACAGGAAAAGAAAGAAAAAAGAATAGAGAGAAATAACCGGAAGAAACATCTCCACGAAATTGGTTGTGCACGCGAGATTTACAAGCGTTTAGCTTACAAAGGTTAACAAAGAAACATTTCATTTCACTTATGTTTGCTTTGGCGTGTTGGCTTCTTATGATCCTTATTAACGTGATAGCATTAAAGAGCTCGTTTCGCAGAAATCCCGGTGTCGGCGTCGTTGGTTGCGAGCGAAAAATGAGCGCTGCCCGTGAGCGATTATTCGAGATAGACGAAAATAAATAATAAAAAAAGCCTACAGAGTATGTGACCGTGGCGCAGTAGATAGCTTGCCCGGCATCACTTGTCGCGGACCTAAAGGTCGTAGGTTCGACTCCTGTTGACGGAACATTTTTTCTTTGTCTTCTGATCATCTGTATTTTTTCGACGTCATTTCCGTGACGGAAATACGTCACTCAAATCTTGGTGGACCCCGGCATAAGCTTTCGTGTTAAAGTATTCCGTCCAAGTCAGAAACGTACCCAGGTTTTCTGCGCGGCAAGTAGGTGTTCTACCACAGAGCTATGCTAGTGCTTGAAACTGCGTCAACGAACAATAATAGAATGTCATGTAGTGAGAGGCGTGTCCTTAACGCGTTAAATATTGCGTGACAGAAGCGTACAATCGCGCCAGGCGTCAAAACACGTGAATTGCACAATGAGTGGGTGGTTTAAAGCTGCCCACTCATTACAAGGTGTGCAGCTGCGCATGCGCGCGTGGACACCTTACGGACGCGTAGTGAGTATTTCGCCTATTCGCGAAAGGAAAAATTGTGGCGTATATAGTGGGTCATTGGCAACTCTACTTGCAGCAGGCACTCTAGGATAGTTTGAAACGGCCAACATTACGCGCACAAACGTTCCTTTTCTTGCGGTACGCTTGAAGGCGATGCGAACGGGACCCGATTACGCTATCGCGTTCTACACTTGTAGGCGAAGCTCAAGCTTCAAGTTCTCAAAGAACAAGCCTCCTCGGTTCTCCCGTACTGCGCATCCGAGGCCAAACCCACGAATCACAAAGCTTATCTTTCATTTCATAAGGGATCTTTGCCATTGGGAGGCTACCTTCGCGTATGTAGCATGTATGTCCGGTGGCTGTAAACTGTTCTTACAAACAGTTGTGGCATGCTTTTTGTTAAACACTGGCCCTACCTTGTTTCCTTCGTTTCGGAAGGCCTATATACACGTCAATTTTCGCCACGCGCTGAATCTTTCCGTCTCGCTTGCGTGATTCATGCCGAGTAAAAATAATGAAAACGTTTCTGCAAATTAAAAAAAAAGAAGTCAGCTTGCAACATTGTCACCAGTCCACTTCACGCTTTCTCCCAACCGAGGAAGACCGGAGGCCCTCGATTCCGGCGGCATGTTTCACCGCCTCGCTTACGAGACCTGACATTCGGCACGCTTTTGCTCGTGTATACACAGCCGGGCTGCAGTGGTGGAGGGGAGCGACAGCTAGCTACGTCCACTCATGCACCCTCCGCGCGGCGCGTCCTCAAATCCTCCCTTACTTCAAGCGTTCTCGCCTCAAGCGCTGAGCCCCGGCAGTCCGTTCCCACAGGATTTGGGGTGAAGGAGTGGCGGGAATGCACCGATTTGCGCGGGGAAAACAAAAAAAAAAGTCTTTTTCCCCGCGCGCCACTCTATCTGCCAATGTGTCCCATATAGGCAGGGAATTCCGCCTCTCCGCCGGGCATGGCCGTTACCGGGGGGAGTGCGAGCGCGGGGGCCGGGTGACAAGCACTCGGACCCAATTTGTACTCGCGCGTGGACGCGTGCCATACCGGTCAGCTCTCTGCGCGGTCTTGTTTGCCTTTCTGTTTCCGAGGCTCTCGAAGGGGCCGCAGAGGCTCCCCAGAGTCTTCGGAGCGGAATCTAAGCGGCTTAGCGGCGCGACCGCTCGCTGGCGCTGTCGGCGCACTGCGCGTGAAGTACGCCAGTGAAAGAAGGGGGGGGGAGGGGGGTGTACACCTTTTACTTCGTTTTTTTTTTCTTTTTTGCATCAACGGAGCCTGAATAGCGATGCCGATAGCTGTCGGGCGAAGAAAAGGGCCTCGCAGCATATAAGATCCAAGGCGGCTGCTCTTTTTCTCGCGCATGACGGGTGCCTGTCAAACGGGCTCCGACAATCGGCTTTCAGACAGCCGCGAGGAGACCCCGAAAGGGGCAGTCGATATTGCATAGTCTTTCAAAATATCCCTTGCCACCGGTCATCTGTAAGTAACCATAGTAATATTCAGAATAACATAACGCAAATGTAGCAAATATCGTAGGTCTGTTCTGTTGTGTGCTGTTATTTTCTTGTTGTGTTAACTTGCCTGCTGTGGAGAGATTGAGGTATACGCACGCACGCACGCACGCACGCACGCACGCACGCACGCACGCACGCACGCACGCACGCACGCACGCACGTACATGCTCACACGCACACACACACGGACACTCATAGACAAATCCCAATGTTACCCTAAATTATTTCTTTAAAGTAAGGAAAATCAAACACGGAAACGCCAAACAAATGAAGAAAGATAACGTGTCAATAGACAGTTCACTCCCAGAGGTTCACTTTACACTAGAACTTTCGACACTTCTGTCCGAGTTGTATCGAGCAGCGATCGACTGAGCCGAAGCAGTTGGTTTCGACCAGGGCGGACCATTTGCGACTAAATTGCTCGCGTGATCGGTGCTAGTCGCCCGTGTGAACGAGACTGAACACCAAGACGCGAATAATCTTCGGTGTATGTAGTCTACAACAGACCTGCGTCAACGTATATACGTTTTGTCGTGTTGTCACTTACACAACGAAATGGAGAGCTTTAGGAGTACGAGTTGTTGCGAATGACACAACGGGAAAACGCGGGCGAATGCTTTGCTTTATTTACTTGAGCGAATGCTATCGAAATCGTCAGTCCTTTTCTCGTTATCCCATGCGGACTTTCCCTTCGCTGCGGAATATGTGACCGCGTCGCACTTTGGCTTCACACATCGGTTGACAGGCACCAGTAAATGGTCGTTTCCCTAGCAGCCGGTGCGTCGAGGGTCTTCAGTTGCCTTCCATGCCAGACATGCCCCCCCCCCCCCTGCCTACCTTCGCCCATTCCTAGGCACTGCTGTCGGCACGAGATAGCGTTGGGCGTTCACCAGCCGAAAGAGCGCGTTGAGAGTCGCGTGCCTGCGACGAGCCAGATGATTCCCATGTGACCAATATGCACCCTCAAAGCGACGCGCCAATCCCTATGCAGCGGGACTTGTGTAAGCTTTCAGTTGCGAGGCAGGTTACGCCGCTCCTTTCCGAAAAAGAGCTGTGGAATTTAAGTCCGTGGTACATTAGGTCGCCTCTCTAATTACGAAAAGCAACACAACGTAGGAATGTCAAGGGCTAGGCTGCGTTGAGAGGGGAGAGGTGAGGAAAAAAAAAAAGAAAAGAAAAAATGGCTGATCCCTCTGTGATAGGAATCGGTATAACACGAAAGTGAAACGTGTCTTCACAGAGGTAGTTGAGCATTTATTGTGCAAGTGGTGGGTCAGTCCCACCACTTAGTCAAAGGTATAGTGAACTAACCAGGTTGCAGCTGGTTTGCTAGAGACCGAGAAAGAGAAAAGGAGAAGGAAATAAAGAACAAACGATGCGTGCACTATCACACAAGCATTCTTTGTTTGTACGTTCGTTTGGTTGTGGTGAACGCAAAGTGAATTTAGAGCTAAGTAGAACTTGTTACACGGGTTTAACTTGTACTGCGAAGCTTTCATAGCGCAACCAATAGGACGCTCGCAGAAGAGCTGCTTTCTTCAGAAAGAACCGAAGTGATCTTGTATATAAACCACACACAGCGGAGATGTAGGTCAAAGCCATGGTCAGCATTTGTTCTTCTTAAGGTGCGTTAGAGTTGTCGTTAAAGCATATGAGCCGAGTTAAAGCCACAATACCTTTATTTCCCCTTAGTTTGAATCATCTTCAACATCCCAAATCGGCACTTGTGTTCAGCGTGCGGAACAGTTCCACGCCAACAGTGGCGTAAATCCATAAAGGCCACAAGGGGGGACACAGATCTTTCAATGGCGGCCATTTTGTTTATATATATATATATATATGTATTTTAAATTTAATTAAATGAAATTAGAATTATGCATTCACGTATTAATAATAATAATAATAATAAAACAAGCATCGGCGCCTGGTCAGAAAAAATAGCATTGACTATCCAATAGTAAGCGACATCGCATGGCGAAGTTAGTTTCTAATAGGAACTCGTGGGCAGGCGCTAGCATTTTTGCAGCTGCGTCATTCGGGTTAAAGTATGCAATAAAAATTGTACCACTTTTTGTGCTAACGCATAAAGGTATTCCCCATCGTGTGGCTAGAAGTACTGAGTTTCTGTTCAATGGAAGTGCTTCAGATTTCAGAGTCGCTTTTACGTAGAGTGCGTTGTCCTTGACTGTCAAGAAAGTCACATATGACATTTGGAAGATAAATCTCGAGGGGGGGACACTTGTATGGGGTGTGCCCCCCCAGCCTGAGCACAGGGGAGGGGGGGGGTCAGGACCCCCCTGACCCCCCCATGATTTACGCCACTGCACACCAAGCACCAATGAGAACGAAATGAACGTGGCCAAACGCAGTTCGGTCAGGGTAGTGTTCCGTCCGTTCGTGCCAGCAGCTTCTTGATCAGCGTATGAAGTGTTCGCGACATGGCGTACGTCCCTCCTAATACCAATCTTGAGTTACTATTGGCTGGGTTTCATACGCACACTATCCGCTAGCGGCCAGTGGCACACACAACTCATACGGCCATAAGCGAGCGCGTACCCCACTGTGGTTTTACACAGTGGTACGCAAGACGCCTATTCAGACGCGTTGACAACATGCGGTTGAAATCTATTCGAGCTTATTTTTGTTAATGGCAACTCGTACTTGTAAAAATAATGTGCTCGTTCCATGTATATCGTTGCGTCGGGCAGGAGAGGCATGTATATAGTTGCGTCGAGCAGTATGGATATGAGCAGTAATTATGTAAAGATGACCACTTGCGGTCCGTTTGACAAGCGTGTGCTTTGTAGCACCCGAATTCAATAGTCAATTACGAGCCAAATTTACGACCACACATGAGAAGAAACACATAGACAGTCCTGTCTATGTGTTTCTTCTCATGTGTGGTCGTAAATTTGGCGCGTAATTGACTATTGAATTCAGATATGCACCAACTAGCCCAACAGCAAATGCTACTGAGTATATTTGTAGCACCCGGCCTATCTGTTTACTTCCAATCTTGTTATGGCTTCCTCGAAGGTAGACATGCTTTGTGAGGTACAGATTGCGTGATGTCTCCACAGCAAACTATGCAAAACCAGAAATAACGTTTGGTTAAATTACGTATACCCCTCGAGGGTTGGTCAGCGAGAATTCCCGCGCGCTTTCGGCCGAAATGATTTGTCGCGGCAGTTTACTAATTACCTCGATAAGTGTTCGGACAGATTACGCTCTCCATTCGTGGTGTGCCAACTCACGCTATCCCCGACAAAAATCAGCCTGACGCGATTACGGAGGAACGTGAGCAAAAAAAGGTAATCATTTCTACGTCGGTTGGCGCGCGTATAGTTTTCTCGCTGCACGTAATCTCATTACCGCGCGTCGTGCCTCGACGAAATGCGCCACCACGGCGATGAGCGACGACGGCGCGACTCCCAAGGCGACAGGCGGAGACGCCAAGCGCGCTGTCTCCGTAGGCTCGGACGTGCAGCGCGCAGCGCGCCGGCAGGCGCTAATCCGGCTACCACGCCCCTTCGGCGAACGGAGCACACAAACTCTCTCTCTCTCTCTCTGCTAATCCACGACGAGATCGTGAACGCTCCGTATGGGAGCCGCCGCGGTGCCAGCTACTGCAAACAAGTGACGTCCAGCAGGGATTTATTCTACGCCTTGCATCGCATCGGCATGCTCTGAGCGTAGCACCGACAGGAGATCCTGCTGGACGCGGTGGAGGTTGTTGTAAGAGCATGGGACGGTACTTACGTTGCACCCCCCCCCCCCTCCCAGCCCGTGTACTACTCGCTTTCGTTGCGTTTTCCTCGCGCTGTTTTCTGGCTGGTCGTTTGCAGTCGCTTTGCGCAACAGCGCTGATTTTGCCGTTTCTTTTTCGCGCGTCCGTGCCCCGACGGAGTCGCGGCGAGCACCTTCGAGCACTCGTTAGCCGGGTTTCGCCAGACAGCCCGTCAGTCTCGGTTTGTTTTGCGCAGTCTCCGTGCCCCGCGGGGGGCTTTCCAGTTTCTTGTTGTTTTTTTTTCACTTATTTCTTCCCACCTCTTCCCCGTTTATTTGTTGTTGCTGTTTTGTCTACATTGCATCTTCGTTTATGGATCGCGTATATCCGTATAGAATTCAGCTGAAAGTGGGCGCTGGTGTCGTTGCCTTCCTTGCCCGTGCCTTAGTCTGCGCTTAACTTTTCAATGATGTACAAGTCATTCAATCAAAACCAAGAAGAATAAATGGACATGGGTTTGGGCATGTAGCGCGAAGGCATGACAACTGCTGGTCATTAATTAAGAGTAACAGACTGGATTCCAAGAAAAGGCAAGCGCGCGAGGGGGAGGCACAGAAAGTTAGATGGGCAGATGAAATTAAAAGGTTTGCGGGGATTAACGTGGTCGCAGAACGCACGGACCGGGTTATTTGGGAAAACATAGAGGCCATTTGTCTCGCAGTGGATGTAGTCAGGATGATGATGATGATGACGATGTATATCATTCTATTTGTGCAGTTGGACAGCGTTGAAGAGGCTCGGTGATGCACCTCTTGTCTATCACCCGAAAGTTTCAGCGCCAAGGACCTCTAGCTGCTGGGTCCCCAAGCTCTTGCTTGGGGACCCAGCAGCTTTCTTCAGTTCGCCAGTCGCCCGCGAGGAGAGTAGAAGAGAACGAGCTTGGGAACACAAGCCGTTAGGGGTCTCCGGCATTAAAACTCTTTATTAGGCGCGCAATGCAGCTCCACCCGCGCTATAGTCATGCGGCCTTATTATAGGTATTAGGCAGGGGACACGTTTGGCAGGTTTAAACGCGCGTTGATGACCACCAGCACCAGAAGCCAACGCGTTACATTCGAAGAGCAGGAAGAGGCGCAGAGGCGATGAAAGCGGAGAACCGTGTTTGTAAACAGGGGTAGGCGCCGTCGACATACTGAGGTGCTTGTAACGACGTCGCGGCGAGTAGGCTCCGCCCAGCCCAAAGCTCACCGCCGGCCTCTATGATCACGTGACAAGTGGCACAGCAGCTGCAAAGCTGCCTCCGAGCACAGCGCGTCGGTGGAGCCTCCCGCGTTCTGCCTCCGGGGAGCCTCCCGCGCGAACGAGGGAGGCTTCCCCGACGCGCTGTGCTCGGAGGCAGCTTTGCAGCTGCTGTGCCACTTGTCACGTGATCATAGAGGCCGGTGGTAAGCTTTGGGCTGGGCGGAGCCTGCGCGCCACGACGTCGCTACAAGCGCCTCAGTATGTCGACGGCGTTTACCTCTGTTTACAAACATGGAATAAGTATATACTTACAGCTACGCGTGGCGACTGTTGTCAATCTCACCTGGCTGCCGTTGAGTCCATTCAGGGGCAGGCACTGCTCGTGCACCTGCTCGATGGCGCCGGTGCGCTTGTCCAGGCCCTGTGCCATCTGAGCCAGGAAGAGGTCGAGCACGGGTACGCCACGGGAGCGCACGTATCCCTCGGTGAGTGAGTCGACCATGAGGAGCACCCAGATGGGCCGCTTGCGCTCCCAGTCAGCCGTGATGGCGTGGAACAGGTAGTCAGCGTACAGGCCGCGACCACGCTGGTCGGCGGTCATCCACGAGGACATCTTGGCACGTACGTAATCCAAATGCCTGCGCCGAGGCCGTGTGAATAGCATTCGTTAACGTCCTCGTGGCCGCCATCTCGGAGCACATTGAGAAGACGCGTTCGAAAAAGGAACGTAATAGTCCGCTGATATACAAATCGTATACAGTGATAATCCGCTGCCCAACGAAGCCAGGGCCGCTGGACAGCTATGGGAACCTATGATTAATTATTACTTGTACCTGCTTGTTCTTATTATACCCACCTCATTTCCGAAAACGCCTTCAACATTTCCACGATAGTCGCTACATTTGTGCGAAGCACCCATTCGGTTTTCGATTTCCTAAGCGCGTATGAATGTCTTGAAATCGATCAACTTACTGTGGCTTTACGGGCACGACCGTAGTGTCACTTATAACGCTGTAATGACGCATAACGTACGCGTAACTACATTGCGATGATGAAAACATTTTTTATTTAAGTGCAAAGGAAATGGGGAGGGTCCCTATTCCGGGACACCTATGAAAACCTCTGCGACAGCCAAACAATGATGTTTCGTCGTCAAAAACATGTGCTGCCATTACAAGACAGAAAAGGTCTTACTCTTAGCCACAGTGTTATTTAAATGGCGGTGTGTTCGCCTCCAGTGCGAGAGGTACTCGGATCGGTACCCCACTCCCCGGTTCTCGTAAAGTGGGACAGAGGTTCCCCGAGCTAGCTTTTCCTTTCCTGTCTCTTCGATCTTTCATACCCGCCGTCCACACGACGCTGCGCCTTGCTCTCTCATGGTGACAATATTTGCGCGAAAACATGGGGACACAGAAGAAGAGCAACAGGAGGACGAGCGCTTATTTTCAAAACGCCGACTCGCAGTATCGCCTCTCTCATGTTTTGCAAGCAGGGCGTAGCCAAAATTTTTTTCGGGGAAGGGGGGGGGGGATTTATGTGCGTTCGTGCATGCGTTTGTGTGCGCGCGTTAGGCACACGTGCAAAATGGGAAAAAAATTGAGGAAGGCGTCGTCACTAAATTAGGAGGAATCAGAAAGAAAAGGGTGTTTCAGCTCCACTGACGTGGAACCTGGGGAGGGGAGCGAAGCATGCAGTGTGCGCCGGTGTTTCCCACAGCAAAATCTTTACTCTTTACTGCTTTATCTGAGCGGTCTGGCCCGGACCAGTAACTAGCCGGATCTCGCAATAAAGTTGTTTCATTCATTACTCGCCAGCGGTCCACTAACGAATCATCATTTTGCAGATATGTTTCAAGAAGTGGCGTTTCAAATAGATGTCTTTACCGTAGAGATGCACGTTTGTGTCTCTGGTTTTAGATAAGAAACTTGAGCACCTTGGCAAATTTTGTCGGGGATTCTGACATTGCTGCCAAGCCAAACATGTTTTAGGCGGTAAAGATGAGCCTTTAACTCATAATAAGCATAGTTATGGACCGGTGCTGAGTAGTGGGATTTACCCAATTGTTGTTCCGCATATCCGTTGATGATGGACCATGACGACGACATGACACGCCGACAAGGACCCTAAGTTGCTTCGCCCCTAAAATAGGGAAGTGCTCGAACAGCCCACTCCCTGGCTACGCCAATCATTGCAAGCGGTAACGTATAAGTCTCTCCTAACCTCAAGCCGCTATCGGTCAGATAAAATCAGATAGAACAGGCATATCACCTTCGCAACCTCGTGAGCAGGTCAGCCGGCAGGACGTCGGCCAGGGAGCGTCCCTCGGGCAGCAGCTGGCAGCTAGCGAGCGCCTCCAGGGTGCCAGGGTCGAGCAGGTCCAGCTCGAAGACGACGCGGTCGGCGTTGGCGAACGCCCGCTTGGCGTTCACCGGCACGTGTTCCCACACTCGGGTGTACGGCACGTGGATGGTGCCGAAGAAGTAGGACGGTGGTTCGCTGCGCGTCGACCACAAGAAGGATCGCACACCGCCCGTCTGCGTCGGGATAAAAAAACAAAAAAGAAAAAAAAAGCAGGATGTTAGTGGTGTCTTATAAATATCCACGCATAGCTTTTCTCCATGTGATAGCATATCTATACGTATCTACCTGGCGATTTATGGACAGTGGTGTCCTGGACTTTCGCATTTACCTACACACTACCAGCATTGGTTACCGTTAACTAATGCTGGCTAAATTATTGACAATGCCGGATAGTGGAGGCTAATGTTGGAAATATGTTAGCCTCCTGTCGGGATTATTTATTTGTTTATTTATTCATTTACCCCAAAGGCCCGAGGGCATTTCTATATAAGGGAGGGGGGGAGTAGTACACACTCGTAAAATAAATACAAACAGTCAAGTACAAAAAAACGCACACAACCTATATTAAAAACCAAATTTTACTAATCAGAGTATCACACACACACACACAAACACACACGCACACACACACGCACACACACACGCACACACACACGCACACACACACACGCACACACACACGCACACACACACACACACACACACACACACACACACACACACACACACACACACACACACACACACACACACACACACACACACACACACACACACACACACACACACACACACACACGCACGCACGCACGCACACACACACACACACACACACACACACACACACACACACACACACACACACACACACACACACACACACACACACACACACACACACACACACGAATGTACAAAGATAGGTTAGTTCGAGTGACTAAAGGTTCTAATTTTAATTCGTGGTCTATACGAGCAAATATTCGGTGGACACGTTTGATAAGTGCAGAAAACAGGGAACCGTTAGGTCGCAAAAGCAGGTACGGTATCGCTCGAGGACGCGGGTTCGATCCCCGGCAATGGCCGCTGGATTTTCTGCACGGAATAAATGTGGGAACGCCCGTCAACTGAGATTTAAGTGCACGTTAAAGGACCCCACGTTGTTGAAATTAAACCGGAGACATCCATTGTGGTGTGCCTGGTGATTAAATTACGATTTCGGCACGTGATTTTCTAAGATTTCATTTCTACTTTACGGCGAAAGCCTTGGATTCCTCATCAAATGCGAAAACTGACCACCGGCGGTGTCGGTGTCAACACGATTGGGAACAAGAAAAAAATCGTGATGAGATGACGTCATCATGACGTCACAAGTCGCCAAAGTTTGTGACGTAATTGTGACGTCACTATGGCGTTAATCACACGACGTAGTCGCTTGGTCACACGTGGGCCGATCTCGGAAGCAGTGCTGCAACACAACGCGAGGTAGTACAGAAAGCAGCGATGCCTGCGATCCCGGAGGTAGTGCTAAGCCGCGTTACGTGCAGAAAGCTTTGAA
The DNA here is from genome assembly GCA_030522465.1 of Rhipicephalus appendiculatus. NCBI lineage: Eukaryota > Metazoa > Arthropoda > Arachnida > Ixodida > Ixodidae > Rhipicephalus > Rhipicephalus appendiculatus. Next base: position 139,268 of record JALIZH010015002.1, read on the forward strand.
AGGAGGAGGGATGGATCTATACAATAGACTAAGAAGAAGCCGATAAACAAGATGGCTTTAGCCTTCTAGTTGTCAAGTCAAGTCAAGTCAAGTCAAATTTTATTTACAACATGCACGAGGTACAATGTTGAAGGTCACCCTAGTAAGAAAGCTGTAAGCATACAGCTTGACGAGGCCAGGAGGGCGCAACCAGGCAACAGCAGCAGTGCACATATGCGCAATACAAACAAAGCTTTCGTTGTTGTAGCTTCATTAGGCCTAATACAACACGTTCTTCTTTGGTGATAAATACATATACATGCATGCGCACTGTGAACAGGTTAAAATACGTGTGAATAACATGATCACCAAGGAAATATGTTTCGTTACACTGTCGGAATGGATAGTTGTCTTAGACAAATGTCCAAGGGACCTGTGGCTTTTTAACCGTCAACATGTTAAAGCTTCTGAGGCAGAAAGATGCGAACATTTCGATGTTACGTGCTACATTTGGCACGAGTGGGCTTAGAAAGCACGACCGCCGAAACTCCTTGCGTGCACCGAAATAAAGCGGGACGTTCTTTTTTTTTTTCTTCTTTTTCACACGCCTACATACCAATAGTCTCTGTCCCCGCACTTCACCGATCACACGGCGCTCGCACAATGTAGCAACAGCAGCAGAAACACCGAAGAGCCGGGGAGCGCGACAGTCGCCCATCGGCAGCACGGGGGGGAAACGCGGTCACGCAATTAAATGGCCAGCTAATTTCACCGTGCCCGGCTTTTTCCTTCACCCATCGCTACTATTCTACCCGAAAAAGAACCCCCTCCCCCCCCCCCCCCCAGGCAACCGCCCACTCATCTCGCGCTTCACCGGCGACCGCCCTCCCCTACGATGAAGAAAAAACAGACGCTCGAAGCGAACACACGCAAAGAACAAGCAACTCGAGGGGAGCAGAAAAACTATTTTTTCGGCCGCTTTAATGAATTACCCGTAGAAAACGTCGATTAGAAGAGCGCGAGGTCGCGCAAACGGCTTTTTAAAGTGCTCGTTAGCGTCGCGTCATTAACTCGACGCCATTTGTTCCGCCGCCTCTTCTTCGTCCTCTTCCTCCCCGACTTCATTAATGTCGGAGCCGTCGTACGCCGCCCGATTTTCGTTTTTGTCTTAACTGTTTTTTTTTTTTCGCGCTGACGCGCTCTATACTTGTTTCAGTTCGAACTCTCGGTGACCCTGTCACTCTGATGGCCGGGGCGCGCAGTCGAAATCGTTTTTTTATTTATATTTTATTTCAAAATGTCGTCAGCCTTTCGCACGTGCACACACAGGGAGAGGATTGAAAAAAAAAAAAGCAATGAATACGTGATTGGTTTTTTTTGTTTTTTTTTTTTCTTTAAGATGGTGGGTTGGGGTGGGAGTGGGTGTCGACGCTGCTGTTCAACAGAATAAGAACGTTTCATTTTTTCTTGCAAATTAAAGAAAACTTGCGCGATGTATTCACAACAAGTGCGACACGAATGAAAAGTAACATTCAAGTACGCATGTGTCACTGCAAAATTAATGATTATTTGTATTGCGAACTAGGCGCGTTTTCGCCTGCATGTCGTAAGCCCTCGTACGCTGTGATCGTATGCTGTCGTCGTTGCTTAGCGTAACGCAGGCAAAACTACACATAACATAGCCAGCTGTAGCACAATGAGCGCCAGAGAGACGTCTTCTCCCTCTTGTTCTTCGAGAGCCTTGATGATAACATTAAAGCAGGCAAAACCATATATAGCATAGCCAACAGTAGCATATTGAGCGCACGCTCGCGCCAAAGAGGTCTTCTTCCTCTTGTCTTCTTGATATAAAGTCTTCTTGATATAAAGTGCGGACATTACTACTATGGCTAGGGAAACACGACAACACAAACCGCGTATAAAAAGGAAGCGACAAATATAAAGAGAGAAAGAAAGGAAAAAAAATTAGGAAGAAAAATGGAAATGACTAGAAATAAAAAGGAAAAAACAACGAAAAAAACCGGAAAATACAAGAATAAACAAAGAGAGGAGGAAGGAAAGAGAAAACCGAAGAGAAACCAAGAAGGCTGCCCTAGCTCCGCACATCCTTCAGGCTTGGCACCACTAGGGCGAAGCTGCCTTAATTTTTCTTCTCCTGCCCACGTCGTGACGTGCATGATAGCGCCTTTCATTCCTTTCACCTTACAGCTAACGTCACTCTCTCCTCTTCTCGGTTGACTGACCCCTCGCGCCGCCTGTCGAGACCCGGCGCTTCAGCCCCAGTCATCTAGCTCCGGAAATGCCGCGGAGAGACGAAAACGGAGTCCTCGGGGTGAGCCCTCACGCGTGAGGTGCTTCGCGCGCTCGAGCAGCCTCGATAAATCTGGAACTATACCCAATCTGCGCGGTAAGTACGTCTTAGTTCACGTAGGGGACATTCCGTCCCCGCCCCTCCAACTCAACACGACTCCTTGTCGGCGGCAGGGTCCTCGAGGCTATTCATAGTCACCATATCAGGACGGGGCAGGGATAATCGAACACGACATGTGCCAGTTCCCGGCTGCACCCCGGTGTCGAACACCTCCCACATATCTTACATAGGAGCGATGAGACCATAGACAGTGCCGCAGAAGCTGAGACGCTGAAACCTTGGAGATCGTGACTCTCCACCCTCGGCGTCTCACAGCTCCGGAAAGCTGCGAGCAGTGGCGTAGCCAGGGGGTAACACACCGGGCACGTGCCCCGCCCCCCCCCCCCCCCACCCCCCCTTAAAATTTTTTTTGCCATGGTATACAGAGCGAAAAATGACCATTTCAAGGAGGTGCTCCACCCGAAATCAAGGAGGTGCCCCCCCCCCCCCCCCCCGAAAAAAATTTCTGGCTACGCCCCTGGCTGCGAGTGTGTCTGAGATACTTCCGTAATGACTTCGACAGCCGCTCATATGCAAAGAAATTGGAAACAACGTCGGCAGTTATATGGAACATTACTACCCAAGCGATGCTCCCTATGATCTACGTTTTGACAGATTTCGACTACCATTATTCAGGACAACCTATGGAAAGCAAGCCTGGTCATATCAAATACCTAATCTACTCCACAACTATGGCTATGTTCGTGAACTTTTAGAACAAGGTAATACTAAAAACAGTCTATAGAAAAATGTTAAAATGTACTTCCTCTCTTGCACTGTGCCCTAGTTATATCATCAATTAGAAATATGTTTTAGTGTTATTGTACTTTTGTATGATTGTGTAAAATTCCCTCATTTCTTTTCAATGTGTATTTTGCATTCTGTATTGTACTTAGTCTTCTGACCTAATATTTTACTGTTTTCAGTTTTTTACATATTTTGTTTTTGTTTTTATCCTGCTATGGGCAAATTGGTGTTGATTGTATGGTGACATTTTAAAGTGCATGTTAAAGAAAGAAAGCAAATGAAGAAAGAAAGAAAGAAAGAAAGAAAGAAAGAAAAAGAAAGAAAGAAAGAAAGAAAGGAAGAAAGAAAGAAAGAAAGAAAGAAAGAAAGAAAGAAAGAAAGAAAGAAAGAAAGAAAGAAAGAAGGAAGGAAGGAAGGAAGGAAGGAAGGAAGGAAGGAAGGAAGGAAGGAAGGAAGGACGGAAGGACGGAAGGAAGGAAGGAAGGACGGAAGGAAGGAAGGACGGAAGGAAGGACGGAAGGAAGGACGGAAGGAAGGAAGGAAGGAAGGAAGGAAGGAAGGAAGGAAGGAAGGAAGGAAGGAAGGAAGGAAGGAAGGAAGGAAGGAAGGAAGGAAGGAAGGATGGAAGGAAGGAAGGAAGGAAGGAAGGAAGGAAGGAAGGAAGGAAGGAAGGAAGGAAGGAAGGAAGGAAGGAAGGAAGGAAGGAAGGAAGGAAGGAAGGAAGGAAGGAAGGAAGGAAGGAAGGAAGGAAGGAAGGAAGGAAGGAAGGAAGGAAGGAAGGAAGGAAGGAAGGAAGGAAGGAAGGAAGGAAGGAAGGAAGGAAGGAAGGAAGGAAGGAAGGAAGGAAGGAAGGAAGGAAGGAAGGAAGGAAGGAAGGAAGGAAGGAAGGAAGGAAGGAAGGAAGGAAGGAAGGAAGGAAGGAAGGAAGGAAGGAAGGAAGGAAGGAAGGAAGGAAGGAAGGAAGGAAGGAAGGAAGGAAGGAAGGAAGGAAGGAAGGAAGGAAGGAAGGAAGGAAGGAAGGAAGGAAGGAAGGAAGGAAGGAAGGAAGGAAGGAAGGAAGGAAGGAAGGAAGGAAGGAAGGAAGGAAGGAAGGAAGGAAGGAAGGAAGGAAGGAAGGAAGGAAGGAAGGAAGGAAGGAAGGAAGGAAGGAAGGAAGGAAGGAAGGAAGGAAGGAAGGAAGGAAGGAAGGAAGGAAGGAAGGAAGGAAGGAAGGAAGGAAGGAAGGAAGGAAGGAAGGAAGGAAGGAAGGAAGGAAGGAAGGAAGGAAGGAAGGAAGGAAGGAAGGAAGGAAGGAAGGAAGGAAGGAAGGAAGGAAGGAAGGAAGGAAGGAAGGAAGGAAGGAAGGAAGGAAGGAAGGAAGGAAGGAAGGAAGGAAGGAAGGAAGGAAGGAAGGAAGGAAGGAAGGAAGGAAGGAAGGAAGGAAGGAAGGACTTTGTGGAAGACATTTTGTTGGGATTGCACGAGAAAAATGTGTGTGGCCTTGGTTGTACCGATGCTGACTACGCCTGCCATTGTGATACCCCAGCTCTGCTGTTTAGCCATGCCATTGCGACGTTAAGTCACTCGAGCTGCTTCAATTTTTGTGCTGCAGTTTTCTTTTATGGAATGTACTGCGTGTAGGCTTTGTTACCTCGATTACCCTCGCTGCTAACCGTATACGAGTGCCCGTCCCGCTATCACCCAATTTCGGTCTGCAACGCGCCACAAGTGCATACGTAAATCAGCAAAGCTTTCCAGCTGCGACTCCTCCGGACAGCGGTGAAAAAGAGTCTCCGTCGACACGTGGCGACAGCTTGCCTCAGCTCGTCGCAGCGAGCGAACACCAGAATGAATCGGCCGTCGGGCGTAACAAGCGGGCGCCGCCCTCGCCTGGCGCGCGTAATTTCGTCACCGCGCGATCAGATTACCGCGATCCATTTGGCGAGGTCGCGGTGTCGCCTCCTGTTCCTCGGTTTTCTCGCTTGAGTAACGGTTTGTTTGTTCGCTTTTCGCGGCTCCGGAAACCCGTGCATTAGACGCGTGTTCTGCGTTGATTGCAGCCTTGTTGACAGACAAGGCGTGCGACGCAGTCGCGGATCAATCAACAGGATTAGCGCAGCCGAGGTGATCGGAACTTTGGGTGTTAAGTCAGCTGCCGTTGTTTCATGTTTTTTCTGCGTAACTTCACTTTTATCATGCTAATGAGCGTTGTTCGTGTCGAGGAAAATCTATCCCTTAAAAGGAAAAAAATGTAACAGAATATTTCAGGCATGTTATAACAGTGGGAGATAAAAGTGTTTTGACTGCTTCATTGTCTTTGAGATGCCTTGCTAGCCGTTTTAATAATATCTGAGGTTTTACGTCCGAAAACTACGATAGGATTATGAGGGACGCCGTAGTGGACGGCTCCCGAAAGTTCGACCATCTGGAGTTCTTTAACGTGCACTGACACCGCACAGTACACGGGCCTCTAGCATTTCGCCCCTCCATCTAAATGCGACCGCCGCGGCCGGGAATCGATCCCGCGACCTGCTAGCCGTTTTATTGTAAGAATGAGAAAGTTGGAAACAACGTACACGACCGTGCTTTTACAATGCCACATTGTAATGCCACATTACAGTGCCGAAATACATTTTCGTTCTTTGCGAATTGTACTGAGCTAATGCATGGTGTCACGTCCAGTGCCGCAAGTACACGCTTACAAGATCGCAACACAGTGCCCATTTCCTTTTTCGCGCCGTCGTCCCTTCAGTTTGTCGTCATGTCTCTGCATCATTTCAGTACTATTTTTCTTCGTGTTTTACAATCATCCCACTGTTACCTTCAGTAACAGAGCTGTTAAAATCACTTTGTAAATATCTTCTAATATGTATCGGCAGCGATAGATCACCACTAATGTGTACGTACACCAGATGACTCACTCGGACATGCGGTTTGCATACAAAGACACGTTTGATGTTGTGGTCACTTACTCGATCGTCATCGGTTTAGTTATAATTTCGTTTCTGAAAAATTAGAACATGTATATATGGAGTTTATATTCTTCTTTAAAGACACAGCCATCGCGAATGATCGCATACACAGACTAATGCATGTTTTGGGTTCTTACGGCTAAACTGGTTTATTACAAAAATGTGTGTACCTGTTGTATTTATTTCAACAAAATTGCCATATTGACTTTCAGTGGGGAGATTAATCTTTTAAATCATCAACGTATGTTCTTTTCTTGCTGTTGCTTTTTGACGTACAGATTATGCATCTCAAAAGCCCACGCTAATCACTGAGGTGGGCTTCTCCTCGCAATGTCTCTTGTTGTGGAAAAGCTAACTTTAAATAACGCCTTTCGAAAAGCGGCGCAGGCTCACGTGTGTATAGCCCTTCAAGAACGTCGTTACACGTACCATTGTCTCAATTAGCAGCTGCGAACACGGTAGTACTAGGCGCGAATATTAGAACGAATTTGCTACGTATTTTCCCAAAATGCAACTTGGTTGAATAACTTTGTTTACCTAGTAAAGGAAATTAGTGAAAATTTAAGGGCTCGTTTTTTTTTTTCTAACAAAGAAAAACAAGCGCTTAAATTTCCACTTCTTTCCTTTATTCATAGCAAGGGTCTCGTTCTGGCAGACTTGATGCTTTCAGGTAGTATGCGAGGCATTATTTGGACAGCTGCCAGCTCCTAATAAGATCATGTGTTACGCGAGCCAACAAGCAGGAAAAAGCGTTCCACACTCGCCGTCATGGCTACTAGCAGGTTTAACTGCACATATATACCCCGTAAAGTGGACGGGGGGAATGACCACCGCTGTAGGCTCCGTTGGTAGAGCATCGGACGCGTTATTCGAAGGTCGCAGGTTCAGTCCCTGCCGGCGGCAAGTTATCTTTTTCGTCCACTTTTGTTTCTTCACGTTTGCGTTGCAATTACTACTAATAACATCCCCTATACTTACCTTGGCATTATTGTCTGTTAGTTTTGCGAGGCCAAAATTAACCCGCAGCCCCCCCATTAAAACTCTATAATCGTATCGTGATTTCCGCACGCTAAACCACAAGATTCCAAAATAATAATATCTGGGGTGTAACGTCCCAAAACCACGCTATGATTATGAGGGCACGCCGTAGTGGAGGGCTCCGAAAATTTCGACCATCTGGTGTTTCTTAACGCGCACTAACATCGCACAGTGCACGGGCCTCTAGCACTTCGCCTTCATCGAAATGCGACCGCCGCGGCCGTGATCAAAACCGCGACCTTCGGGTCAGCGGCCGAGCACCGTAACCGCTACACCACCGCGGCGCACACCACATTTACTTATGCGTAAAGATGTCGACACTTTTTTTTTTAAGCGATGCGAGTTATACGTTGGAAGGGGAATTTATAAAGGACTTTTTTCTTTGTAATGCACAACCTAATGAAATGAACAGACAATGAAGTCAGGTAAAGTATGGGGAGATTATTTGCAGTCGTTAACTGTAGAGCGGTAATTATGATCAAAATGTGAATAAATTAAAGTGAAATAAAAGACAACCTGCCGCTAGTAGGGGCCAAGCCTGCAACCTTCGGATAACATGTACAATATTTTTACAATTCAGCTACAGCGGCATTCATCTTCCCGTCCACCCAATCGGGTATTTCTGTGCATGTGAACCTGGGAGTGTAAGTCATCGCCGATCGCAGCAATGACGGCGAGCGTGGAACACTCTTTTTTGCCAGCTGGCGTCATGTAGCACGTGATCTTTTTACGAGCTAGCAGCTGAGCCAATAATCCCTCGCGTACTGCCTAAAGGCATTGTTGCGCAAATTGATGAAGCACAAGGCCGTAACTCGTGGGGGGGGGGGGGGCGGAGGGGGGTTCGGACACCCCCCGCGAAATTTTTAGGGGCAAAGCTCCTTAGGACCTAGCCTTGTCTTCCGTTGTGGTTACGGTATAGAACCATTGCTATAGTCGAAACATATGTGAGACACAGAAAAAAGGTTTTACAATAGACTAATGTCAATCATAATTGTGGCAAAACAATATAACACACCTACAAGCAACAAACCCTTTATACTAGTCGGCGACTTCAACGCAGACATTATGGACCTTAGGTACCTAGCTTTATCGTCGACTCTCACTGTCCGCTGTCACGGTATAGAGAAAACCGTTGCTATAGTCGAAACATATGTGTGTATGTGAATAAAAAAAAAGGTTTGCAATAGACGAACTTCAATCATAATTGTGACAGAACAATATAAAACACCTACAAGCACAGACCCTTTATACTAGTCGGCGACTTTAACGTTGACATTATAGACAGCGACTAGAATAGCATTAAAGAGACAAAGAAATAAATTTACATTTCTATATACACTTTATGTCACTCAATTTACATTATATGGGGCAACGCTCGTGAAACTTACGGTTACTCATCGATACGATACACAGAGCTTCGCCCACTCGTCATGATTCACTTCGTGGAGATGCGTGGATTATTATTATTTTTTTTTTTTCATGTGGGTGATACTAAAACATTTACGCGGCCTTCACAGCGGCCACCGGTTGCTAAAGTTAGCCGTCGTTCTATACACACAAACAACCCCCGAAAAATATTCCTGGGTACGGCCCTGATAAAGTGTAAACAGGGGTAGAGCTGGCACCCGGAAATAAACGGACAAATTTTAGCTTTAAGTTCCTTCTAACACATTACTGACGCGCCCGTCACAGGTTGCTCCATCCAACTGATCGAATACCGAAGACCCGAGAGAGCAAGCACCGAGTGTTTCGCAGAAAGCCTCCAGTTTAACATTGTAGCTGCTGGCTTCGCAGCTGCGCAACGGTGACTTCGGAATCCCGCCAGTAGAGAGGTGGGGGGAAGGGGGGGGGGGGGGGGGCAGTCGCCCGTTCCTCCCCGCTACGGGACGCAGTGCGCGCGCCTGGAATGCCGCCTTCTTCTTCATCTCGTTAAGTGGTCCTCCGAGAACCGCGCGTTAATAAAAACAGAAGAGAGGCGGACAGCTGAAACGCGCACTCTTCTCTTAAACCCTCGCGACCCGCCCGCCTCGCACTCGCCGAGTCCAGCCAGAGTCGGCTCCTGTCGTCTAATACCTCTGTCACACGGGCAGCTTTAACTGCGGTTATGCTTAACCGTGGTTTACAGGATTAACCGCAGTTAACGCGAACGCGGTTTGCCAGTGCTACACGGGCTCAGTTTAGCAAACCAGTGCAATCACGTGGTCATCGTGTGAGCGAAATTTCGCACGCAATTTTCGTGGACGACAACAAATAATATACTACTAGAATGCACATATATGTCGCGCCAAGTTGTGCAATAACTGTTTGCCTTCGATAAGGTGTAAATATCGAGAAGTTCAGGCGTTTTTAAGGAGAGTCTTTCAACCTTGGCAACGTAGCCATCGTGAGAGCCATGACTAGTCGAGACAATCCGTTTCGTACGAACTACGCGGGTAACGCGGGTTGTGTTGACAATTCGTTGTTTCGTGTTGTAGGTGCTTTATTTATGTTTAGCGTGTGTGGTCGATGAGTTAGTGTGCGTGTACGTACGTGAGCTCAATATTTTATGTGTGTTATCAATCAGTTAGTGTGCGTGTACGCCCGTGAGTTGAGCAAGGACCCGAGAGGCTTTGCTGCGCTGAGAATTCTTCACGTGGTGTTGTGTGTTTCTCTTTTTGTAATCGAGTCTGCGAGCGTATACGTTCGTGATTTGTGCGACCTGAGAGGCTTGGATCTGATGACAATTCACGTCGTTTGTGTGTGCGTGTGTGTGTGTGTGTGTGCGCGCGCGCAGGAATTCCGCGTGTTCGAGCGCAGTGCTGCTAGATATTGTCCTCCCACAAGCGTATTAACGCTCGTGTTGTGGCGTCTGGCCAGTTGATGCGCCTTTGAGTTGTCATTCTCGCCGACGCTGATGCACAAGCCGCTGCAGTGGTGTCCGCCGCAGTGGTGTCCGCCATCTTGCCTACTACTCGGTTTACGGTTTGCGAGCATAAACCGTGATTGCCTAGCTCGGTTTGCGATAACCGTGGTTAGGAGACTAACTACGGTTACGTCTGCCGTGTAGCTACCTCTAACCGTGGTTAACCGTAACCGTAGTTAGCTTAACCGCGGTTAACGCTGCCCGTGTGACAGGGGTATTAGACGGATCGGCGGCCCCGTGTGGCGGCGGCGGCTTCGCGTTCCGTGCGTCCTCATCCTCTCCACCTCCCCCAACCCCCCCGTAAGCCCCCCCCCCCCCCCCCCCCGCACGGCTATTCCTGCTCTAGCCACCCTCCCGCTTCTTCTTCCCGCGCAATTGAGACAACTAGCCGCGTCTTTCCGCCCGTACTCCGGCACTTTCTTTCCTCCCGCTGCAGTTCAGTTGCCACAATAAGACAAAAAAAAAGAAAGTTTTCGGTCTTTTTATTTATTTGTACTGAGACGTCTGGCAGTCTTGATTTGAGGTGAAGAAAGGCAGGCAAGCTACTAGAAGAAGAAGAAGAAAGAAAAAGAGCAGCGTTTTTCTTGGCCGAAATCTCGGCCCTTGGTCAAGGAGAAGACTTCCAGGCGCACGGTGCGAACCAAGCGGCAAGGAGCGAGCGTGATTTGTTGCCCTGAGTTGAAGTACACGGATTGGAAGGAGTGCGTGCCGATGGGTTCGGAAGAACACACCGGAAGACAGAGATGCACTTGACTGTCCTCCAGTGTTGCCAGATGCTACCGAGCTAACAAGCAAATAATCATCACTAAAGACCCCCCCCCCCCCCTCTCCCCAAAGAAAAAGCGGCGCAACTTCCGTAAAAAAGCTCAAAGAAGCGGACATTTAATGAACTTTCCATTCTTGAAAATATTTTTAATATATTAAAAAAAATGTCACTCAAGTACCAAGGAGAGTTGAAAAACTCACTTTAGTTATCTTGTACAGCGAGATATATGCGCAGCTATGAACGAAAGCGCATATGTAATTTTTAAGATTGTCTCCAGGGCAGTCTCCTTTGAATGCACGTATGCCAGTGCGTGATTAACGTTACTTGTTGATTCCCCCCAACGTATGTTTGATTTGAGTCAATGTATGGGGAGCAAAGCCAGCCCCATACATTGACAAAGTAGGGAGGGGGGGGGCGCTACGATGAACCTTCACCCCCCCCCCCCCCCTGAAGTGGAACCTCTGCGCACGCTTATCGTCACCGTACTCCTCTTCCTCCTGGCAAGCCGATTCCGGCATTTCTGTTTCAATTCGAACAGTTGGTACGGCCCTCTCTGTGTACTAACACGCTCAGTTGCGTCGTCCTGGGTGGCCAGCCACTTAACGGCGCCCGCGGTTCTGTTCTTCGTCCTTGTCGCCGTCCTTACGGCGAAACGTCAGAGAGCTGCAAACCTCGTAGCTGTTCTTCTTCCTCTTCTTTTTTTTTTTTTGCTTTTGTTTTGTCTTGGTAGAGCGCGCTTCTCTTTCGTGGAAGTGTCACCGTTCGTGTTTAGTTCACGTACACCGCTGTCCAGTGGCGTAGCCAAGGGGGGGGTTCAAACCCCCCCCCCCGAAATTTTTGAGTTTTGCTTGCGTATATATGCACGCACACATCCAAACGCACGCACGAACATACATAAAGTATGGTTGAACCCCCCCCCCCCCCCCCCCCGAAAAAAATTTCTGGCTACGCTACTGCCGCTGTCGGACGCGATACGCGCTTTAGCATACACGTTTAACTTCTAGTGGAAACAAGTAGAATATTTAAAGGGCCCCTAAACTACTTCCGAGTTCAAAGACGAGAGTGCTTTCTTTCTCGCCTTCACTGCACTTCAGGTGCTACCCCCCCCCCCCCCCTCCCGACACTTTTTTCCTTCGTAAAACACATGAACAATGTCAGCACTAAGCGTTCAGCCCGTAACGATCTCGCGCTCATTGGCTAGACGTTGTTATTCTCGCTTGCGCATTCGTAAACGCACAAGACGAAGTGAAATCAGTTGATCGCGCACGACAGTCAAGCGAGACAATGCAGAACGGGCCTGCGACCGCATGGCAAAGCAGGGTAGGAGACAATTCACAAACGACATCCCTCGTATATGGACCAATCGAGAGGTTACTTCCTCATGACGTCACGTGATCACACTGCTGACGTCACCAATAGTGCCACAAAGACGGGAAACGCCAGGCGGGAATGACGTGCTCGTTCATTGTGCTTTCAGAAGTTTGTCTAGGGGTGGAAGAGCTACAAAATTTGGCATTCTTCTGTTGGTACTTCGCCAACTTTTCTTCTTTCTTTTCTTTTCCCGCTTTTGGCGCCTCTACGGTATTCCGATGGGCGACCGACTATACGAATGCGTTCCCGGAGCACTTCGCATCTTTCGACGCGATCTAATTCGCTGCTCGTGTTTGTGCGCGCAGCCCCCCGCATTTGTTGAGCAAGAGTGCGCTGCGCGAGAGAGCGCTGGCCGAGCACACGCGTCGTGTGCCGTCTTCGTATACCGGCACTCTGCTTTCACCACGGCTTGGTTACGCAACGCACGCCGGGGTTCCGTCTTCGTTGTGTTTGTCGTGGCTCGCTGTAAGCAGCCAGTGGCCATCTATCACGCGTATCTCCGCGCGCGGGTTATTCCTCCCAAACAGACGCACGATCCGTCCTCCCGCAGAGCCGTGCGCTGGGACGTTGGTCTGTTTTCCTTCTTCACTAAGGGCTGTAAAGGCTTCCCGCTTACTGCTGAAGTCCTAACACGAGTCCTAACACGTAAGTGCTAACATTTGTGTCATCAAACGTCAACGTGCATGATTTTAGATCGAAGTATTCCGAGGCTTAAAAAGAAGGTTCATCTTAAATTGAGGACGACGCAGCGAGCGATGGAGAGGAAAGTGATAGGTGTAACCTTAAGAGACAGGAAGAGAGCAGAGTGGGTCAGGGAACAAACGGGGGTTAAGGATATCATAGTTGAAATCAAGAAGAAGAAATGGATATGGGCCGGGCACGTAGCACATCGGCAGGATAACCGCTGGTCATTAAGGGTAACTGACTGGATTCCAAGAGAAGGCAAACGCGCGATGGGGGGAGACAGACAGACAGTTAGGTGGGCCGATGAGATTAAGAAATTTGCGGGTACAACGTGACAGCAGCAAGCACAGGACTGGGTTGATTTGTGGAACATGGGAGAGACATTTGCCCTGCAGTGGGCGGAGTCAGGCTGATGATGATGATGATGATGATAATGGTGGTGATGATGATGATTCCGAGGGTCTATTACACTATGGATACGACGACTCGAAGACGAAAGCCTGAGTGCCGATGCATTAAAGGCTGAAACGCCTCATTCCACGCTGCGGTGGTTTAGGATCATGGTGCTCTACTGGTCACCCGAAGGTCCTTGTACAGGCCCGCGTACTTAGATTTAGGTGCAGCTCAAAGAACCCAAGCTGGTCAAAATTTCCGGAGTCCTCCACTGCAGCGTCCCTCATACTCATATCGTGATTTTGGGATGTAAAATCCCGATAGTTATTATATTAAGACGACTCGAACGCGAAAGCCTGAGTGCGAATGCCCTAGACACTGAAACTTCCCGTCAGAATCAGACGAAGCATTTCGCTCTTCTTGCCTCATTTCGTGCTTGTGGAGCCTACTCTGGCGATGCATACTCACTCGAACGCAGCTTGTAAGGCGAAAGCCTTTAATGTCTCATACTCGCGTCCGTCCGTCCCTTCGTGCGTGCCCTGCAACGGTGCCAGCTGTAGCCTCTCCTCCTCACACTCTCTCAGCAATCACGTAATGGCACAACGGCCACAGAAAAAAAGGCAAGAAAAAAGAAAACAAAGAAAGAAAGACATGACATAGTCAGTCGAATGGCCATAGGCTTTCGCCGAACACACTTTGCAATTTACAAAGTGTCCTTCAATTTTTTTTCTTATTTCTTTAGTCATGCGAACATCGCAAGGACAAAGTGAACGCGCAGCTCACGCAGTCAGGTGATTTTTTTTTCTACATTTATTTCACGCCACTCGAGGTGACGTCCGCGTGAGGTATATGAGGTTTTCGCCTTAACACTGAACTGCTGACAAGAGTTACGGGGTTTCAGTGTAATGCATGTGTATGCAACCATTCTATCCGGGAAAGCGCAGTTGATCTAAGCGCTTGCACAGCTTTTAATCGAATAATGGTTGCATGGTTTTAGTTTTAGTGCGATCCATGCAAGCGTAACTATTATGGCGTAATCGGCCACCGTACGTACGCAGGGAACGCTTGTGCAATGATCGCCCCTAATTGAAGTGTACAAAGTTTTGAAAGAGTCGTTGAGTTTTATATCCAAGGACAGTAAATAACGGAGATCGCATGCTTTAGCTTAGATCCCACTGTCCCCAGCGGATGCGACATCGACAGCATGTGCCCGAAGCCATCTATCATCGGCAAATGGAGATGAACAACGCGTCAAGCCACCCTATGGAATACCACCACTGAACATGTGCTGCAGTTGTGTCCTGGTATCAGGACACATGTGCTGCATCGTGTGCGGCAGTTGTGTCCTGATCGCTGAGAATTCACGTGGTTTGAAGCAAACCAGCATTTCCGACTTGACTGATAGAGAAAGCTTGCGCCCCTCGCTCCTACACGGCCGGCTATTTTTAGATTTGCTACGAATTAGGCAGGGACGTGGAGAGTTAGCCGGAAATTGCTATTGCCTTAGAGATCCGAGACAAGTCGCGAGAGAAGTGGCACCCCGTCTTGAACATTCAGGGGTTCTCTGGTTTCGAAGTGGATGGAAGTAATAACCAGTCGGCGGTTTATAAAGGCAGGAGAGGTTTAGAATAGTGGTGGCAGAAAGGCGGGGATGAGAGCGATTGATAGAAACGGAATCGTTACCGGCATAGATAACAGTACGTCATAGAACTCGAGGCTTGTAACAAGAAAGAAAACAAAGAGGCAGTATGCTGTAGTGCAATAGGTGAAACAGCACCTTATTGATAAAAAAAGGCTACGTGGCTACTGGTTTCCAGGCTGTTTCAAAGAGGATGCAAATAAAGATCGTCATCGGGAAACCACGGAACGATCCGGACATCACTCATGCAGGGATGGCATCTGGGGAGGCGGCATGCAGTGGCGCGCAACAGCTGTCACTGCCGGGAGGAACCGGAACGTGGTTCGTGATGGGCGCTGATTGCGGCCGACAGGCTCGTTAGGCGGCCCGTCGCCCCCCACGTATGTGCACCTCGTTCACGGGGTGCCAAGCGGCTGTCATCATTGGCGGCTCCTGTCACGGCGCTGCCAATGTCGTGCGCGTACTTATACTGCATCGCACAGTGCTCGCCTGTACCGGAGGCGTAGCCGCACTTTTTTTTTTTGTCGTGACACACGGAGCAGAGAACGCGAGAAGTAGCGCAAGGTTCCTTTTCCGTATTTTATCTGGGAAACGTGTATACTGCGTATACCGCCTGCGCCGAAACATAGAAGGAAAATGAAAGGCGTATTGTAGTGCGATCACGTGTTCATGAAGGCGCGTGTGAGCTCGTGGCGGCATGTGTGTAAGAGCATCAGGGTGATTTGCGAATAAAGCTGCTGCTGATGCAGTCTGAGGAGGTTGAGGAAAAGGAGAAGAAGAATGGTGGAGAGGGAGATACGAAGACAGCAGGTGAGGTGTTGAGGGCGAAGAGGCGTTGGGAGCCTCTAGGACCTACATTGGGTCGTTTTTCAGACTTCTACAGGAAATCACGGAAGCTTTGCAGGTTAATGTGACATTGAAAAATCAATCTGCTTCCTGGTGGAAGTGACAAAGAGCCCGGTATCAGAATCGGGACCTATTTGCAGGAAAAAGTCAGTTTACCGCTAGTTATTGGCTTGCTCACGATTCCAAGAAGCTCAAGTACGGGGACAGAATCAAGACTCCTTGACTACTCACTAACCTTACTAACTACTACTCGCTAACCTAATTTTAGTTATTTGCCAGGACTTATACCAGATAGATATTTGTTCTCGGTTAAAAGTAATCGCCATGTTCCTTTGGCAAAGCTAGTTCAATTTGCTTCAAATAAAATGTTGTGGAATTCTTGGGCTGTTTCTAAAATGGTTACATTACCATTCTAGGGCTGCTTTGAAAACGGTAGCCTTACTATTCGAAAACTATTCGAATAGTATTCGATTCGTATACGATTCGGTACTAAAATTCACTATTCGCACACCCCTAACTAAGAAGACATTGTGGCCTATTGTCAGGGGACACAATCCCGGGGCACTGCAGCCGAGACCATCGGAACGTCACATATATCGGTATAATAATAATTCTTGAGGTTTAACGTCCCAAAACCACGATATGAAAGACACATATATCACTACGCCTGTTTGATGGCCCTGAAAGCGCCGGACTCGACCAAGTGTGACGGCCGGGCTCCCTGCTCCAGTGCTGACCTTCGTGCCGTCATAACAAAAGCTGAGCTGTCTCGACATCGCTGGGCACAACGGAGCTGCTGTCGTGGGCTGTAGTAGTATGCGTCTCTTTTCATGCCTGAGCTCGTGCACCCGCAGTGTGGAGCTGACAGCGAGACGACAGCCAGGATGACACTCGCAGCAACGGAGGTCCTGACATATAAGGTTTGCTGTAACCTCCTATATAATATTATATACCGTAGTGCCCGTACCCCTGTAACGCGGGAGGCACTAAATTAGAAGCAGAGGCGTATATTAAGGCGAAAGCCTTAGAAATGCCTCATCAAACACGAAAATTGACCGGCGTCGGCGTCAGCACGAGTTATGAAAAAAAGTCGTCGTCGCGTGGTGAAGTCACCAACACTTTCTGTGGGAGGGCGTGGGAGGATCAGTACATCGAGTGGGAAGAGAAACAAGACGAGAAGCAGAGAGCTTACGATGCCTCCAATCTTTGAGGCCGTGCAAAGTCACGTCAGGCGCACAAAGCTTTCGGAAGGGGGGCGTGGGAGAATCAATACTTCGACTGGCAAGAAAAAAAATAAAAAATCGCCGACGATTACGACACTGCCTATTGCGAATTCTGAGCGCAGCTTTGTATTGGGGCAACGCCAACTCTTGTTTGAAGTTTTGGCTATCCGCAGTTGTAGCAGTGTAACATTCGTTACATATTGCCACAGAAACTGCCAGCGCTCGAATGCTTACGCATACCACTCTGTGCATTGCGGGCGTCGCGAACCAAGCGTAACCCCGACAGCCCCGTTACGACAAGCGAAGCCAGCCGCAGTGCGCACGCCAGCGCGCGTGACGGATGAAGACAGCGTGGTTAGAGGCCAGTGGCTCGCGATATCGACAGGCACCCTGTTCGCTCTCTTTCGTCCTCGTTCGCTCTATCGGTTACGCCGACGCCAGCCAGCAACGGCGACGCTGCTCAACGCAGGAACGGGCGCCTATGAGCTGCACTCTAAAATCACATGGTTTTCGAGTTCAAGTCGTCTTAGGCGATTGCATGAGGGACCCAGTGAGTTTTTCGGTTGTGAACAGCAGAATAAATAATTTAACGTTCGAACTTCCTAAATGAACAACGAATAAAGGCGAATTTCTATACGGAAGTCGAACTATGTAATGAACGGCTCCGTTCGCCAAAAAAAAAAAAAGTGATTAGGGGACCGCGGCTCACTCTGACGAAAGCCTTGCCACGGCCGAAGCTTAGGTAAAGGCATCTTTTCTTTTCAATGTGTGTGCTACTTGAAAGTAGCATCGTCGATAATCTGCGTCGATAAGGTCGCAACAGTGCAGACAGGTCAATTTACTTTATGTAAGTTTTTGTAACTTCCACATTTCAGTGGTGGCATCGTAAGCCAAAAACCCAGCGTTGGTGAGCGTAACGAAATTCGGGTGCCGTTTCCAATAATTGATGCTCACTCGATCGTGGCTTGTGAATGACGGTCCTATTCCCGGCATGGATGAAGGCAACAGTTAGGAGGGAGCATTGTGCAATGTGAAAGAAAGAAAGAAAGAAAGAAAGAAAGAAAGAAAGAAAGAAAGAAAGAAAGAAAGAAAGAAAGAAAGAAAGAAAGAAAGAAAGAAAGAAAGAAAGAAAGAAAGAAAGAAAGAAAGAAAGAAAGAAAGAAAGAAAGAAAGAAAGAAAGAAAGAAAGAAAGAAAGAAAGAAAGAAAGAAAGAAAGAAAGAAAGAAAGAAAGAAAGAAAAGTAGCACGTCAGGATCGCACATGCCAAGCGTCACTTTCCCCCATTTTCGGGATGTGGCAAGGGTTCCCGATTTTTTTTTCCCCACTTTTTCTTCAGCCCCCATTCTTTATTAGAATACACTCCTTCCTGGTTATTTGCAGTCTTGATTTTCATTCTCGATAAACGCATAGCTTCCGAGGTCAACGGTTTAATCAGTCTCAGCTCTGTCACGGATGCCATAGCACCTGACGACGATAGCCTGAACGGATAATTTAATTCCATCCGGTTCGGGCTTCCTTCGAGGACTGTAAATATGTGCGCTGCAAGAACGCCGACGAACGTGAGTGACGTTTAATTTTTCTGTTTTTTTTCTGGTCAAGGCACAATCAGCGACCGATGCAGAGCTATGCCGCTTGATGATGATGATGATGATGATAATAATGATGATGATGGTGCCCTACGTACGTCAATGGCCCGCACCCACCCTCCGAGGGATTGGCCCAAGAAACGGATAAGTTCTAAAAGGAAAATGGTCACGCATTAATTGTATTACCTTTCAGAACATTCCAGAATCATCAACATAAATTAAAACGTGGTTTTGCACTGCCTCCAAGATCGGAGGCATTGCAAGCTTTCTGCACATCTTCCGGTTTTGCACGGCCTCCGTGATCGGCCCAACTTTAACCAAACGACGGTGTCACGTCATGACGCCGTAATTTCGCGCCACGGTATGTGACGTCATAATGACGTCACAGTGACATAACAAATTTTGGTTATCTGTGACGTCATGATGGCGTCGTATGGTGACATCAAATGACACCGTAGCATATGACCTCATCACGTGATGATCATTTTTTTGCATCACTCGTGCTTACATCGATGGTCAATTTTCGCGTTTGATGAGCCATCTAAGGCTTTCGCATTAATAATGATAACTTACGAATTCAGCATAAAGATCGTCCTGATTCAATTAAAAGTTTTCCATCGGTGGAGCAAACATCCCCATGAAAACGCCCTCGCGAGGAGGCTCCGAAGGACAGAATATTTAATATAGCGCGAGGTCCAATCCAATTCGATTAAGTGCTGCTTTGAGAAGGTTTTTCCTGAGTAAATGAAAGTGTCTGCATCATAAAAAAAATAGTGTACTATTGATTCGTCCTTATTACCAAATGGTACCAGAGGCGATGGAGCCAGGCCAGCTCTATGCAAATAAAAGTTTAATTACGGAACTCGACCACGTAATTTTGGGATGAGTACAACTACGTAACAATGTTGCTTCGTCTTTCTCTTTGGACGTGCGCTAAGACATACACTTGCATATCCACACACAACCAGTCCTCCCGCTCCAACCTTCTTTACTATCGCGGCCTTTGCGGAAGACTACATTGCTACATTTCCCGACTGCGCGGCCCGCTAGCTTGATGCCCCTGGCGTAGACTGTCTGCACTACAATGTTGGCCAGAATTAGAACACACTAAGTGATGGCTGATGGTAAGTGTAGCTAATGTCGCCTAAATGTGGCTAATGTCGCCTAATGCAGCCTATCCGCTATATAACAAAGTTGTGTCCGTTCAATGTAAATTTAATGATTCTCTCGCACGTACACGGAACAACAATCCGAGTTCTGCCCGATTTTCTTTTCCAAGCTCTAGATTGGAATTTGAGATGACAGTTGGCTAGAGAACGTGGACAAAAAGAAAAATGGAAAACCGCCGAGCGAGACACTAATCGCTGTGGCTCGTTCTCCTCGCGAACGCATTGTAGCGAACGAGTTTGGAGCTAACGCTCGAAGAGCCCCGGTCGCAGTTCTGTCAGACGCAAAACCGGTGCAGCGTTGTGGAACTGTGAGAAGTGCCATCCCGCGGGCTACGAACGTTACATTATGTGCCATAAGTTTGCATGCATTGATTTAACAAGGAAACTTGCATGCATTGATTTAACCGTAACGTCACGTAGGGGTATGCGAATAGCGATCTTTGAGACCGAATTGAAATACGAATCGAATCTGCCAATTCCCAAAGGATGAATTATGGCGTATTCGGCACTTCACAGTTGTACTTGCAGTTGGACGTTTCAAACTATCCAATAGAATAGTTTGAAACAAAGTTTAGGAGAACAGAGATTTGGGCAAGTTGCATGTGATATCTCTGGGGTGTGCACGTGACATCTTCTTGTATAGACCTATTCCATGTTTGTAAACAGCGGTAGGCGCCGTCGACATACTGGGGAGGGGGGGGGGGGGCGCTTGTAGCGACGTCGCGGCGCGTAGGCTTCGCCCAGCCCGAAGCTCGCCACCGCCCTCTATGATCCACGTGACAACTGGCACAGCAGTGCAAAGCTGCCTCCGAGCACAGCGTGTCGGGGAGCCTCCCACGGGAGCCTCCCCGACGCGCTGTGCTTGACGGGGAAGGGGGGGGAGGCGGAATGCGAAGAACAGCCGTGAACGTAGATTTAGGGGTTCGTTACAGAACCCCAGGGGGTCAAGATTAATCCGAAGTTCCCGCAGCACGGCGTGCCTCGTAATCATCATTGTAGGTAGCTTGAAGTTCTATTAAGGACAGGTACACAAAGGAAAAACCATAGTTGTTGGACAAATGAAGTTTCTTCAACTCAACAAGCGCTTCGGTTTGTCGTTTTTTAAAAATAATATTTGGAGTTTTACGTCCCAAAACTACGATATGATTATGAGAGACGCCGTAGTGGAGGGCTCCGGAAATTTCGACCAACTGGTGTTATTTAACGTGCACTGACATCGCACAGTACAAGGGCCTCTGGAATTTCGCCTCCATCGAAATGTGACCGCCGTGGCCGGGATCGAACCCGCGACCTTCGGGACAGCAGCCGAGCGCCATAACCACTGCTCCACCGCGGTGGACGGTTTGTCCTTTTTGTACATGTCCTTTGTAAAGTTTCCACGCCACCGACAGTGATGGATCATAGCCAACTAGCCTGATCAAATTGTCTGTTGTCTAAAATCATATCGTGGTATCGGCTCGTCAAATCCCAGCAATGGTCGCCATCTCGTTTTACACGCACTGTTCGGCTGGTCACTAGACTGCACGGTTTTAATGAAACGCCCGTGTAGAGGGTCTTGAAAGCTCTGAAAACCGAAACAAAGTATAAACAAGAAAAGGGTACGCTTGCTGACCGAGTTTTCTTCCTCTTTTTTCTTTCCTGTTCTCTTTTTTTTTTACTGTCAGGGGGGAAAAGATGGGGAAAGGATTCTCAAGGAGTTGTGGTCCATATGCTTGGGGGGTGCACTTTATTTTTGGGAGGCTCCTTTTAGCCGGCCGCGCTGCGACCTCCACGCCCATTCCTTGTAAGAAAGGAAATCCTCCTTTTTTTTTGTATTTATATCTCTCTTTTCCTCGCGCGCTTCCCCTGACCAGAGCAGCTCTCAAAGCCAGCCACAAAGCGCATCCGAGTTCACTTAGTTTTTGTTTGCACACGGCCGCCTTTTCTTCTCCTTTTTTTTGTTTTTCAATCTTTGTTTATCGGGGGGTCTGAAGGAAGGCGCTTTCCCCAATAGTACGGAGGATGACGATGGGGGGGAAGAAAGCAGGGAATAGGGCAAGTATTTATCTATAGAAGAAGGGAGGCGGCGTGGAAGGATGTGATGACTTGGGAAACCGAGCCGTGCAGGGCCCGCGGATGGCGGCGTCGTCGTCGTCATTCGGTCGTCTGCTGCACGCGGTCTGAAAAGCGTAAAAGCGTCGAAAAGAACACGGACGCGGGCTGCTGTGCGCGCCCGTGTACGGGACGCGCGACACTTTTTGCGGCTGTCGCCTACTTCCGGTCCGCCGGACAGCGCGCCATAAATCCGCGCCCTCGGCGCTTGGCGCGGCTGCGCGCCTCGCGGTTCAGCGCGCCTTAATACGGTGCAGCACTGTCGATGCTAGGGTACGGGCCTACGCGGACATTGAAAAACTTAGCTCATTGATTCAGTAGGGGTGTCGGAATAGGAAATATTTGAGACCGAATTCGATACGAATCGAATAGTGACTGAATCGAGTGGAGTCAAGTTGGTTACTAAGGCTAAAGCCTTGGACTCCTCATAAAACGCGAAACTCGTCCGTCGGCGACCGCGGCGTCACCACGAGTGATGCAACAAATGATCCCGTGATTACGTCACTCTATGACGTCGTCGTGACGTCACAGATCGCCGAAATATGTCACATCATGATGAAGTCGCATAACGTAACGTCATATGATAACTTCATCACAGTACATCGTTGCTTGGTCAAAGGTACGGCGATCGCAGAGGCACTGCAAAACCAGGTGAGGTGCAAAAAGCCTTCCAACACCTCCGATCACGGAGGCAGCGCGAAACGCGTTGGTTGCAGAAAGCTTTCACATGCTATCCAGGGACCCGGCGTAGACTTTTTAAAATCCGCTTGTTTGGCGCGGCAGCAACTGTGACTAGCTATGTTGCGCCGCCCGCAAGGTGGATTTTTTTTTTCAAAAGCCTATTTGAAAATTGCAGTTGCCTTTCAGAAAACTCAGGACATTACACAGGGGAATAAATGGATTGCCCCCTAGAATTGTACTGGGGTAGCAAGGTATGCGTTTTTTGTACAATTCGCCAAAATATTTCTGTCTATGCGCTGCAGTATAGGGCAGTATAGGGATATGTGATTGGGAGATGTTTAACGGCTCCCGGCATTTTTCACGTGGGGATAGGCCTTCCGTTCTCAGTGAAAAAGTGTGTGATGTGGTTGCGTCCTACTCAAAGTCACCATAATGTAACCTCAACAAAACGTACACGATGGCGGGCCGTCTTCCATTCGCCAAGTAAGGACTTAGACGGTGATTATTAAGGCGAAAGCCCTAGATGCCTCATCAAACGCGAAAAATTGACCGCCGTCCCACGTGATGCGAAAAATCATCATCACGTGATGACGTCACCACACGACGTCAGCATGACGTCACAGATCACCGGAATTTTGTGGCGTCATCCTGACGTCACAGTGACGCAACGTGACGTCACAACATGACATCGTAGCTTGGTCAAAGATAGGCCGATCATGGAGGCAGTGTAAAAAGCAGCTTAGGTGCCACCGATCC